>JAIUZE010066398.1:0-115624 GCA_022085475.1 Heliosperma pusillum
TACGTTAAATAAGATGTAACTTTCGTAACTTAATCGTTAAATTACTAATTAGTTGAGGTTTTGAGATAGAGGTAATTAGTTAATTATATTTACAAGGAGTTGAAAAATAAATTAACCAAGCATTGTGGGATCCATTATATATTGATATAATGGTAAAATATTACTTAAAATGTTAAGTACATATTATTTATTTAATTGAGTCATATAATTGTTATATGAGCAAATTAACACTTAATTATACAAGATAATTAACCATATGATCAATAAGTATTTGTGAGACAAATATCAAAAATCAAAATGGACCTAACTAGACCAATTGTGGCCGGTTAAGATGTAGTTACAAGGGTGATGATTTTGTTCTTGTTTTTACTCTTTAGTAACTTGTTGAAAGTGACATAACAAGTATAAAACAATCATCATCTTTTCTACAACACTCCACTCAAATGCATGTGATAAAATTGAACAAATAATAGTCCAATTTTGGACATAAGGATCCGGCCTTATGGCCTTAATAATGAACAAAAGTTGTTCATTTTATCATAACTTGATTTTGTTCAATTGTCATACTTCTTTATAAAATTCTTCCTCTCACTAAAAACTCTCAAATACTAATATTTACTAAGTATTACTAGTGTAGTAATATAGTCATAATATTAGTAGTATAATATCTATCTTATTATCTAGTTAATAATAAGAGTAGATTATTTGGGTTAATCTTGGTGCAACTTAGAGAAGATCTTCTACTTTGGAGATTGTTTGTGTTCATCCATATTTATAGCTCAAGAACAACAAGAAGGAGTTATTGTTGTGCCCTTATATTTTCCATATCAATGTGAGGAAATTTCTTCTCTTATATAAATGTCTTTATATTTGCATGCATGTTACATAGATCATTATAAACTAAATTAATAAGTAATTTAGTAAATAATTAGAGGAGTCTAAAAGGTATATGGACTTTCAAAGGATGGATGAATAGGGTTGTAATCGATTTGTTAAATCTAGTTGTACCTTACTTTGATAATTTGTCGTACGAGGGTCCCTTCTAAGAGACCTTTGTTATTGGGGTGAGTTGCTTTGCTATCACCCTGAGTCTGAAAGCAGAAATTTTGTCGATTAAACTTTAAACCTTTACTCGTACCATTATCCCTTTCCATTTCCTTTCATGCAAGTTCGTACTAAGCTTGATTCCTAGGAAAATGTTTTCTCTTATCGTTTCCTTTGCTAGGCTATCTTCATAGCTATATCTATCCAATTTCTAGCTCTTGGCTCCCTACCTCTAGCGTCCCTCTAATTTTCGTCCGATCTTATCGCGTTCGTGTTTCCCTCGAAATCTCCTATCGTTTCCAATTTCATGGTGTCATTGTCTTTCCTCTGGTGAGATTATTGGGTTGTTAGCTAGCTTCGTGTTGATTTTGACCATAAATAGGATTGGGATTTAAACCTTAGGATGAATCTGTTAGTGGTATTGTACTCTCTTGATGGCTTCATTTATTGAGCTTGCTATTGTAGTGCTATTTTGGGAATCGAGTTGAGCGTGATGATAGTTCGTTGTTGTTGGGTATCATAACGGTTGCTTGGGATATCATTTGGGAATTATATGTCTCTAATTGGTGGATTCTAGAAGAGACTTTGCTTTAGGGTAATTAAGCCGGTAACCAAAGTTTGAGGAGTATTGTCATAAATGAAAATCGATTCATTTTGAGTTTTAGATGAACTAGATAATTTGAATGGTTGTCTGATTGCCAAGTGATTGGTCATTTGTGGTTTGTAATTAGTAATTCTCTTTTATTCTTAAGGAATCATAGTTTGAGATTGAGAAATGTTCGTTGCAAGCTTTGGATAGTGAGTCCTCAGTTGTTATGGATTATAGAGGTAGAATGGTGAACCCATTTATCTTGAGGATTAGTAACCACCATAGTTTGCTAATGTGACTATTTATATTTGAGGCTTCGAGCGTAGTAATGATTGAATTAAGGATGTTATGGCGTATTAAAGAATTATTATAATCGATAATGGATTGTGGATTTTTCCTTGTCGTGAGATCTGGGATGAGGCTAGTTGGATCTTAGATAATTATGTTTGTTGCTTTGATTGTGATTGTTGTAAATAATGTTTAAGGAGTTTGGCGATTTAGGATGGTTAAAGTGTAATTGAGGTAAGTTTCATCCTCTTGAGGACTAGTTTATTAGTAGAGTTAGTGATGTCGAATTCTTGTAGATCTTCCTGCCGACTTCATCGTGATCTTCCTATCCCTAAGAATTCGATTTGTTTCGCTTTTGCGTGTTTTGTATATATTTTGTTACCCTGAATTGTGTGTGAGATGTGCGAGTCGCTCTATGTACGTGTAATGCCTTGTTCTTCTGCTTTTATCTTTGAGAAAACCTTCAAATTTCCATATTGTATTTCTAATTTAACTTTTCAAAGAAGTCTAAAGATGGACTTTGTATCCTCTTTTTGGAGAAAATAGATTTCTTTCGCTTTTATATTTGGATTTTGTGTTGGGTTGGATGTTTGGACTTGTTATTGGAGACGTCTGGTGACTAGTCCTGCACTTACTAACGCTTGTTTGATTTTCGATTTCACTATTCGACATTGATTTGATTTTTGATAGCTAGGGTTCTCGTTCGCGACGGGCACTCTTGTGATTCGTAAATAAAGTTTCGTACTTATGAAAAATCTCCTTAAACCGTTTTTCGAGAAGAACCTCGTTTCATAAATTTTCCCCTTATAAAAGTTTTCGTATTAATTTTTAAAACCGATTCTTGTTCCTGATACTTTTGTTTTCTACTCTCAAGTTTCGAGGACAAAACTTTTTAAAAGGTGGGGTGATTGTAACACCCGCAAATGTACCCTATTTGTAATTTAAAAATATTATACGGATACTTTTCAGCGAAATTTAGTTTTTGTTTAGAATTAAATTTCACGTGTCTAATTTAGAATTTCCGAGTTCGTTTTCGGACTTTACGCGAAATTTCGAGTAAGTTACGTCTTAAGACGTTTTTGAGTTTTTTCTCATGTTTTTCACTTACTCCCTCATACTCCCTCAAAACCCTAACTCCCTCATTTTCCACTTTACTTCTTCTTTCTCATCAAACCACCAAAATCTAAGTTTCCATTTTTGATCAAGCTCAAGATTGTCACTACTCCTTCGTTACTTGCTCAATTCCGCTAATTTTCGTCTTAATCTTTCCCTCTCATCGTCCTCTATCTTAATTGTTAATAAAATTACCGTCATTCTCACTTTTCAATTTATCCGTCTTTCTCAAAGGTGAATTATATTCATCTTTTATTATCTAATTGTAGGTGGAGACATTCTAGACCCCGACAGAGATTACTATCTAGTGGAGGAAGACTTAGAAATCGATTAAAGACGCGAAAAGGTAACGGTGAAGGGTTACTCGATATCATTTCCGTGTTTTAATGTGTTTTCTATGTTAGAAATCGTATTTAGAATAAGGTTAGTAATCATAGGAATTGTGTTGTTAATGAAGGTTGTTGTTAGTTGATAATTGGTATGAGAATTGATGGTTTGTGATGATAAATGAAGATGGTTGTATGTTGATGACAAGTCGGAGAATGAAGGATCGCGTGACTGAGACCAGGACGCTGGCAGCGTCCATGGACGTTGGCAGCGTCGTTAGGACGCTGGCAGCGTTGCCTGGCACTGGCAGCGTTTCATGCTGCCAGTTTTCCCCAAAGTCGACCCTTTCAATTCTAGTCCCGCCTTGACTTACCTTGACCCTTTGGACTTAGTCTTCTTGCATTGATGATTTGTTTGTAGCCCACTGCAATTGTCGGGTTTGGGTCTCGGGTTTCGGGTTTGACTTTAACTTTTGTTGACTTCCGGGTTTGACTCAAAAAGTTGACATTAAATATTAATGTTTCGAATATATGATAATCCCTTCGCTTGTATCGCATGTTTTGTGACGGTTTTTGATATGTCCCACTTTGAGTCGGTTTTACAAATGTTACGGTTTGAGCACTAATTTTCTATGTGATGTGTACTCTCATTCCCTTGGCTACCTCCACGTTCGTAACGCTGGAATGTCGGAACGGGGAGTGTATCTTTACTGCTTAATTGCATGTGTTAGTGGGCATATGACGACGTTGTTGGGAGGCGAACCTTTTGCGTTGATCGACCTGGCTGTCAAATGTTGTGTACTTGCGAGGTGGTGTCATTGCATGTAGCGTACCGCTTGTTGTGAGGCTTGTGCTCTGTTCCGCCTTTTTCGTGAAGGTTGACCGAATTTGGGGTACTCGCCGTCTATGATTGACCGATCCTGGATGCAAAATGTCATCGCATGTCGAATCGGGAAATGTTATTCTGAGAGTCTGGCCAGGTTTAGACTAGGACTGTATTATTTTCGTCGTCCTACCGGGAGGAAATTAGTCTACATATACGAAATGAATTAAATTGTGTATGCGTTCAGGGCAATGATTTATCCCATGGATGCCTTTTAATCATACTTGCATGTACACGGTGCTAGTGCGTGTCATTTACCGTGAGAGATGTTGTCAACGTATTGTATGTTTGAATGGATGGTTATATGGTTGATTATTTGTGATCTTTGGATGACTTGGCATGGTTTGTTTGTCGAGTCTCAATCTTATAAAACTTACGCCTCTAACGGTGAGATGCAAGCCCTAGTGAGAGTGTATGGTTGCCTAAGAGTGTCATCCCCGAGTCTTTCTATAATATGATGGTTACGGAATTGTACTTCATATGCTCTTATCTTGATATATTGACTTGCCTATTTATCCTTCTCGTAATTCACATGTATATTTATATATGCATGCTTCTACTTTTGTATTTCCGTTTATGTACGTTTATTGTGATATGGCTGGGAGAACCCGAAGTTACTCCCCACTGATTGTGGCGTTCATGTTTTTCATGGATGAACAGGTTGCATGATTGGATGGCTTTTAGCTTGTGGTATTTTGGGTTCGGGTGTGAGCTAGCGGGCGTTGGCCTTGATGAGTCACCTCTAGACGTTGTTTAGATAGTTGCTAATAATTTTGATGTTGGATAGCATCTTGAGAGACTACGTCTCTTGTAGTAATTTATATTTTGGTTTGTAATTATTGACATTCCTCGTACCTTTCTAATTGCATGTGAAAAGTTTTAAAAACACCGTATTTTCCCCTATATTAATCACATGTTTGTATGTTTTATTTCCGCATTCGCGAGGGTTGTCACAGACACTAAACCAAGTCACAATTACTAATTAACCAACTAATAAGCTTAACTATGAAAGATTAATGGAAGATTAAGTACTAATTCTATAAGAGTTTTAGATCTAGGGTTTCATGCCCTCTAATTACACAAGAGGTCCTATTTATAGGTTTAAAAAATGGAGGAAAGATGGGCTTTGAAATACCTGGCAAGGTCACGGCCGTGAAAGGTGTTTCAAGGCCGTGAAAGGTGTCTCACGACCGTGAGATTGCAAGTCACGGTCGTGAGATATGTGGCAGTGGCAGGCCCTTCTTTCACGATCAAGTCACGACCGTGAAACATGTTTCACGACCATGACAACTTTTTCACGACCATGATTTGTGTTTCACGGCATTGAGCTAAGTTGTACAAAAATCCTCCTTCTTTGAAAGGCATCTCACGGCTGTGAGATACCTGTCACGCCCGTGAAGTGCTCCTTTTTCTTCTTCCCTTGCTTGACTTAGTTGCTTCCTTCCCGGTTTCGCTTGCCTTGACTCGGGAGGGCTTAGGAGCGTCGAGTAGGGCCCCCAAGGGTATGTGGTGCCCCTTAAGGTGTGTCGTGGGTCCTCCGAGGGATCCACCTTCTTCTTTGTCGATCAAAATTAGTTAGAAATTGCCTAAAGTGGCGGTTTACCTACAAAAACACGATGAAAGCGAGAAATATGCTAGAAGAAGGTAAAACACGTATAAACGCTCTTAGGGATCGTTAAAGGCAGGCAAAATGAGAAGAAAAGGGGTGGTAAATGAGGGTGAAATGACACTATATCAAATCTGCCCATACCAAAGCCTTACTTGTCTCGAGTAAGGATGAACAGTAGTCAAGACCCTTATTTAACTACGCTAAACCTAACCGATACAAGGCAACTAACGGACCTTGCTCAATCCCTTCAACTCACAACAAGGTATCCATGAGGTAGGATACCTTCTTGCAAGGCAAATGGGGTCTTGCCAAAACTCCGATGCATTCTAGACAACAAAGCACACAAAACATATGAGAATGCACTACAAAAGCAAGTGGCAACATGCCTCATCCATGTGCCGGGATTCATCTAAAATGGAAATAATTCAAGCATGCAAATTCCTATATAATTACTAGTTTTACAAAGAACTAGGCCTAGAAAGAGAGAAATGAATCACCTTCTTATTGTGTAAAATTAGTATATTCGTTCACGATCACTAGAAAGCTTTGTCAAGGGTGAAAAGGCGGGATGGAAATTGAGGGCCCCATGGTGTTAGAAGACACTGTAGGATCGGAATTCCGTCTCTCACCTAAGTGAACGGAAGGGCCGTCCCCTCTTAGCCATGTAACGTAGGAGTAATCATAAAAAAGGTAAGGAAATGAGATGTTTGAGTTTTTATTTTTATTTTTTTTGTGTTTTTGTGATTTTTTTTTTTGTCTTTGATTTTTTTTGCTTGATTTGGGTGCCTTTTTGGGAGCAAGAGAGCCTAGCGAAAGGTGTGCGGCGGAGACCAACAATAGGCAAATCCTCGCCGTAGCAACATCGAGAGCGACCCCATATGTAGTGAGGGTACCCTAGAAGAACCTAGAAGTCTCCATATGCACTCGTTAAGCTAGGACTAAGGCAAAGATGTGCAAAATTTCAAGCTTTTCTTTTCACTTGTGTTTGAACTCAACTTTTTTGGGCTTGTGATGGAAAAATTTTCTTTTTGTCAAATGTAGTGAAATGTGATGATTGGACAATTACATGGCCTCGAGAGTCACCTAAGAAAGCGTTCACCAAGGAATTTTCACACCATGGGGACGGTGAAGATGTTAATGCAAGCCCTTAACTAAGCTATAGGAAACGGTGCGAAAATTACACTAAAAATACACATTAAAGGGTGTTTCAAAATATTTTTTAATAGGCAAAGTTCTAAGCAAAGAAAGTATCTACAAAGGCCTATCCAAGCTTGTTCAATTTCCAAATTAGGCATTTCAAAAAGTTCTCCTGAATGCAACTATATGCCATGATCTAGAATTAAGCAACATATATACAAACTATTGAAAGTCCATAGACCTTAATTAGACTCCTCTAATTATTTACTAAATTACTTATTAATTTAGTTTATAATGATCTATGTAACATGCATGCAAATATAAAGACATTTATATAAAAGAAGAAATTTCCTCACATTGATATGGAAATCATATGGGCACAACAAGAACTCCTTCTTTTTGTTCTTGAGCTATTAATATGGATGAACACAAGTAATCTCCAAACTAGAAGATCTCCTTTAAGATGCACCAAGATGACACCAAATAATATACCCTTATTATTAACTAGATAATAAGATAGATATTATACTACTAATATTAGAATATATTACTACACTAGTAATACTTAGTAAATATTAGTATTTGAGAGTTTTTAGAGAGAAGAAGAGTTTTTGAGAGAAGTAGGAAAAACAAGCAAGAATTGAACAAATGAAATGAACAACCATATTGCCCTTATAAAGACAATATGGCCGGTCAAGAAGAGCTACATAAGGCTCTTATTTTGCTTATTTTAATCACATGCAAAGTGGTAGAGTGTAGTGTTAGTATGTAATGATTTTAGGTTACTATTCATGTCATAATGATATGTGACTTGTGAGCATGAACACAAGCAACCATCATCACCTTACCAACTCTATCATAACCGGCCATGTGAGGCTTTTTTTGATCCATTTTGATTTTTGATATTTGTCCCACAAATACTTATTAATCATATGCTTAATTATCTTGTATAATTAAGAGTTAATTTGATCATATAACAATTATATGACACAAATAAATGAATAATATGTACTTAACATTTTAAGTAATATTCTACCATTATATCAATATATAATGGGTCCCACAATGCTTAGTTAATTTATTTTACAACTCTTTGTGAATATAATTAACTAATTACCTCTATCTCAAAACCTCAACTAATTTAGTAATTTAACGATTAATTACTAAGTTAAATTTTATTTAATCGTATTAAAATAAGATATAAATTTATTAGTCAATTATCGCATAATTGAAAAATAAACTTAATCGAATTTGAGTTCTTAACTCAATTTCTAATAATTAACTCTCGTACATATCGAATATATGTAATGGACTAATTAACTATATCATATACAAATAATTAGTTACTATTTTAATTTCATCCTTTAGGTATGACCGAAAGGGATCAGTTGATCACCGCCGTCAAACGACAATAACGTCAAACTCTAGTCAGCTAACCGTTATTGATTTACGTTAATCAACTGACTAATCATATATATAGTCAATAAATATCCCAATTATATTCCTTAATAAGATTTATTATGTGGCGCACTATTGTGGAGGACACCTACTCCAACAACTATTGCAGATGCTCTAATGAACTACGTGGCAATTAATCTAATGAAACCCCCTAACAACACATAAGTCACACAACCGCCATTTCATCAAAATCCACATCGGAATCATCAACGATTCCTACAAACTCCTCATGTGATAAGAAGTAAAGAAAGAAAGAAGGGGAAGGAATAGGAACGATCATACCATGGCGGTCTTTTTATTCCCTTCTATAAGTCTCTTAAGCGATGTGTAGCGGACCTATGTATGGGGGTTAGAAGAAAAACAATGCAAATATATACAAACTAAGATATAAGCTAGCTAATTTTTAGGCTTTTTCAAACTTTTTCGATTTTTTTTGGATTTTGGGATGATTATAAAGGCAAAATAAAACATGTTTTTTGTATTTTTGAAAATTTTCAAATTATCATAATAATTCCCCATACCCCACATAGGAACATACATTGTCCCCAATGTATGATATGGGATTATCAAAAGTAATGAAATGCATGTTTTTGGTGTTTTTTTTAAATTGGTTTTCAAAAAGGAAAGAACCTATTTTTGGAGTTTTTGATATTTGGGATATAAAAGCAATATGTACAATATTTACAATATATACAAGAGGGTTAGTTATGCAAATGGTATAAATCTAAATGAAATGCATGAACTAATTAATATGTCTAGAACTAAATGCAAGGGATATAATACAAAGATGCATGATCTACATGAATGCAAGCCAATCTATATGCTAATCTAGAGTCTCGTTGCGGTGGTAATGTGCATAAATGCAATACCTCTCATGGGGGCACCTACCACAAGAAAGTCTAGATAAATAGGAATGCAAGGTGTGCTAGTTCGGAGTCTCGTCGCGGCGGTAATGTGCATAAATGCAATACCCTTCATGGGGGTACCTACCACAAGAAAGTCTAAACAAAATGGCACCTAAAAATGCAACTACGCGATGCATGAAAACTAGCTAAATGCAATGAATGTGGTTTGTCAATTTAAATTTTCATTATTGGAGCAAAAAATTGGTGTCTGATGGGATGGACACCCGCCTCAAATGTTATTGAGGCCGACCAACACAACAATAAAAAAGACAAGTTAAAGGTTTGAAACTTTGATGAATCCGGCTGTGAATTGCTTATCGACTTTTTCTTTGATTTTGACAGCCCATTCAGTTCTCATTCTGCGAAGCTTCTGTTTTAGAGGTTTGAAACCTGGCCTGATTGGAATTCGATGCTCTTCGATATCCCTGTCGATCCCTGGCATGTCTTTGTAAGACCAAGCGAAAAAGTCTTGGAACTCGTGTAGAAGGTCGACGAAATTGGCCCTTTCGGTTGGCTTTAGAGTCGTCCGAATTATAAGTTCTCGGGATTCTGGTTCGGTCCCTACGTTGATGGGTTCAGTGTTTTCTATAACTGGTGCCCCTTCCCCCCTTTGTAGCATTTCTATGATTACATAGGGAGGTAGTTCGATCGTGTAAGGGTCAAGATCATCCTCATTATCATCATAAATAGAATTGCATTCAGAATAACGCAAGGAGTAAGCGGAATCAGATTTATTCATATTAAATTTTGTAAATAGGTGGAACAAAGAGGCCATCTAATCACTAGTCAGTGGTGGTACATGCACAGTTAATGGGCCATTCCCCAGACTACTGTTACTATTAGATGCTAAGCTAGGAGAAACAAAGGAATGAGGATTGACGGCAGGAGAAGAATCTCTAGGGACTTTGCTAAACTCAGACTTTGACTCCGACTTAGACTCGAATTCAGCATCTTTTGGCTCTCCTTTGAACATCTCTTCTTCTCTAGTGGTGACTTTGAAGAGCTTCCCTTGGGTTTTAGTCCACTTGAATGAATTTTTCCATCCATTGGGCTGACTTGAATCGGTGTCGGTGATTAGCATCGCGGGGATGAAATGATCGTCTTGAAGTATCATGGTAATGATCTAATCCTACGCAGCTCTGACGAATCGGTCCTCCCTAAACAAGAGACTGGCAGCGTATTCGTTTGAACAAGGCGTTTGACGAGTCCTGAAGGTAGGAACCGTATCTGAAGGAAAAGTAGCAATCGTGGAAGACCTCAATTCCAGCTAGTTGTATTCCCTTATAATGCCAAGGATCAGGAAACCCGTGAAAGTATTCCTGGCATCCTTCTCTGACAAAGTATGTTTTTAGAGTATGGAGGTAAGGTTGCATCTGGATTCCCTTCTCTTTACGGTTTTGAGCTTGGGTAAGCATTTCTAGAGTTTCCTCCTTTGTGGGATTGTATCCCAACCCTAACGGTATCTTTCCAGAGTTCCCTTCTTTGTAAGGTACAAGAGTACTCTTTCTTTTGGGGTTCAAAGGCATTCATGGGAAGTATACCTGGGATTTAAGCATGTGGTTGACCACTATGTTGGAATGAGGGTCAAAATATAGAGGTGCCAACTCACTCTCTACTAGATTGACATTCTGAAATCCATCAAGTTCGTATACTGGATCTGTGATTACTTGGATTATGTTGAAAGATGCTTCGATGTCTATAATCTGGAAGTTAACCTTTCGCTCTATTGGCCCAGTGACTAGGGTAAGGTTAACTGATCCTACTACCTTTCGTCGTGCTCCGTCATATGCTCGAACACCTTGGTTAGTAGGATTCCAATATGACTCTTTCATGCCCAATTTACGGGCCGTTTTTAATGGTATGACATTGACTGTGGAGCCATTGTCTACCAAAGTCATTGGTACATTCTTCTTCAGGCATGTTATGGTGATATACAAAGCGAGATTGTGACTAGCCCCAAAAGGAGGCAAATCCTCGTCTGAGAAAGTAACTGGGTTACTTAGCTTGACTGGATCTTGGAGGACCAAGTTGACTATATCATCAGGTATAGAGTCATGTGCTACATTCAGTTTTGCCAATGCTTGCAGTAAAGCTTGGCGATGAGGAAATGAACTTGCAACTAATTGCCAGACTGAAAGATAAGCCTTTGTCTTTTGTAGTTGCTTAAGTAGATGGTCAGTAGATGTACCTTCGCTACATTTGGGGTGACGACATTGGTGTTGGTAATTGGACCATTAGTTGAAGGACTGTTTTGAGGGACCTATTGATAAGGACGTCCTGAGCGAGTGAGATAGTCTATATCTTGGTCTTCGTTATTTATGACTTTAGGATGTTTGGCGAGGTATTCGTCTTCAACGTCATCAGCCCATATCCCATTGATAGTATTGGAATCTCTTAACCAAGTGATTTTAGTTTCTAGGGTGATTATTTGTTCGACTAGATTGTCAAATATCATGATCACCTCTGGCATTGTAGATTGTGGTGATAGAACTGGAACTTGTGGTGTATTTTCCTGAGGCTCGGCACCAAAAATGCGTAGGGATGCCGCCATGGTTTCAAGCTCTATGACTTGTCTACTCACACTATTAGCCCATGCGATGAAGTCAACGATGGTAGGAGAGATGGTGGAATATATTCTCTTATTTTCGAGCATATTGACCCTATCTTTGACTGGGGAGATGGGATGTGAGCAATCCAAGGTGAATTCCTCGTCTGTGATCTTTTGAACTCCAAGAGGATTCTTGATGTTGTTGGGCTTGCTACAAGGAAGTAGGGGTAGACGACCGTCTTCAATCATATCTTGGATGACATGTTTTAGCTTATCGCACTTTTCTCTGTCTTGCCCTTTACCCCTATGATACTCGCAGTACGAGTTCTCATCTCAGAACTTATTCTTCTTTTATGGCTCAGGTGTAGGTGTCACCAATGTTGGCGAGCTTCCTTGGTTGGCTAATCTTTTTTGATGTTTCAACAAGGTTGAACTCATCAGTTTTGTTGGTGGAGCTATAAGAACGAATCGTTTAGCCTTGATACCCACGACCTACCATTTTGGACAAGAGCCATTTACGGATATCATCTTCGATTCTAGTGCCTAACACAGTCAAGTCTTTGAAAGACTTTATGTTTTGGTACCTTAGATGGTTTGCATAGATAGGTCTTAAGTTGTCTACGAACTTTTCCACAAGAGTGGATTCATCTGGACGTTTAACTAGTTGAGTGCTAGTCTTCCTCCTCCTACTTAGGAAGTCGGTGAAACCTTCTTTCTCATTCTGGGTAAGAACCTCCAGAGTGCGCATGTTGACTTTGATTTCAGCATTATCCGCATATTGTTTGGTGAACTCGATGGCATCATCATCCCATGTTACAATTTTCTTATGGTCCAGAGAGTAGAACCATTGCTTAGGAATGGTGTTAAGAGATGAAGGAAAGATCCTTAGGAACATCTCTGGTTTAATTCCTTTGATTGACATGTAGTCTTTGGAAGCAAGAATATGATTCAAAGGGTTTTCATGCCCCTTAAACTTCGGGATATGAGTCATGTTGAAGTTGGTTGGTAGTTGTGCGTTCCCAGCTTCATACTTGCGACTGTTTTCTCTGTAAATGTCATCCCCCTTAAGGTACATAAGTTGCTCCACCATATACTGGAGTCGGTTTTCAGCTTCAGTAGGGATTGGCTTAGGATCGACTTCAGGTTGTCACATGGATGATGATGGAAGCTTGTCATGCACACTAGTATCATGTATGTCGGGAGGAAAAAGCCTAGTTTCCACAGCGATGATTCGGTTTTCGATGGCGTCGAGACGTGTATAAGCTTGATTTGGTTTATTTTGGACGAAGGAGCCCAACTAGGACTGGATCATTACCATTACCATTACCGTTACCATTCCAGCCTTGAACACTATCTCCTGACATATTGGAAGAAGCTGAGGCAAGAGAACGACGACGAATCAAAACACGATCGACTATTTAGCACACTTAATCGAAAACACTGACTTTGCGCTACTTTAGGCTACCTTTGAAAATGCTTTACAATTTAAAAGGATTTTGTTTTAAAAGAACTTTGTGATGATTTACAAAAGGGTGATCACATATGGTTATACATATTTAAACATGCAGAGTAACAGTATGCTGAGTGCATCTAAAAAGGATTTGGCTTAAGAGGGTGGGTTGCCATACCAAACAATCAAACCCAAGGACGGTGGAGGGCCCCGTGCCAAACATGAGTAAGGTCAGTTTCCAGTCCATTTCCTTGAGTAGTGAAAACCCATGGTGCTAACAAGAGTACACACTGCGGTATGGTTTACGTCAATCGCTATCCATCCATAGATCCAAATAAGAACTTGGACTGTTCGGACAGGTTGATTGGTAAAAAAGGTTTGGTTAGGCCTAGAAAGGCTGAAAAAATAACCCATGAGGGTCGAGTAAGGAACACCGACAACTGTCTCATACATACTATTCCTTAAACATGTTCAAGTTCCACCCTGGGTAACACGTGAGTGTATAATCCCCAGCGGAGTCGCCAAACTGTGATGCATGGTACCCGCGATCACGTGCCTCGGCGAGGACGAGGCGCGATGTGTTGTCGTATTGAATACGCGTTTGTGGAGCCGCCACCAACTTTTGTGGGAATTTGGACCCGTTCGAATACTTCATGGCATGTCAAGACACAAAGTAATGACATGAACACAAAGAATTCGTTACCCTTAGCATTCTATGTCTAGAATGACTCTCGTAGATGCCAATGAACACGAGTGCTAACAGATATCTGGAGTAAGGGGTGAGGGTACGTATTAGGAAGCTCTTTTGATCAAACACCTAATCTCGCCCGCCTCGATAGCGGCCTCTACTAATGGTTAAAGAAACTCTTTTGTTATCAATGTGTTTTCGGTTATATGCATGCTATGCAACATCCAAGTTTTGATCCTCACATGTGAGCTTAACTAGTAGGTTGAGATGTATTTTAACAATCAACTATGTCGTAGTAGGATTTAAGATTCAATTGCATGTGAGACCAATTAACTAAATCATTCAATGATTACAAGAGATTGAAATAAATTGTAAAAGAACAAAGATTACAATGGATTTCATGATCTAGGTCAGAAATATGTTTGATAGACGGATTTTGAAGAAGAGGAAAAGAATTAATCAAACTAAACAAATCAGATTAACAACGATAATACAATTAATAGTCGATTGATTAGCTACTTAAACTACGTCGAAGCGACGCGAACCATGAAGTTCAGAGACAGAAACCAACCGGAACAGGCGCAAGACGTCATGCGCCCTTTGGAGGAGGCGCATCAGACCTTGCATCTGTTCCTGAGATGGGTTATGGCTGTGAAGCCAGAATGGCGATCAGTTATGATTTGTTGGTGAATTCACGGTTTATTATTGATCTTTAAGTCAGATAAAAGTAATTTAACTGATTAATTATACTAAATATATCAAAGACTAGATATGAACGGATCTAACCATTTAAAGATGCGAACTTGAATAAAAGACAACAAAAACCCACTAATATCGACTATTATGGATCTAAGTCGAGAACTAGATAAATAAATATGTAATAAAAATAAAAGACGACTAAGGAAATAATAAAGGACTAATAAAGGGTTTAAAAATGATTTTGACATAAATCCGACATAGACCTTACATGATATACACAATACAAGATAAAATAAAGTACTAGACGGGATTAAACACCCTCAGACTTACATGTTTGACGAAACGAGTTAACTAAGTTGTTTTTTTGCGATAGCTCAACTCGATGTAATGAAAATGCCCTCGAAAGAGGAAAATGATTGATTAAAGTTGATTAATTAGGTTGAGTTGGTCAAATTGGTAGGTCAATGCAAAACGAGACAGGTACCCAGAAGAATCTGAGCTTACGTGGTCGATTAATCAAGCACGTAGTTGTCAATAAGCTTAGATCAAGGTCTAGAAGGCAAAGAGAGAACAGAAGGGGCGGAACACTCGCGTGCTTTGAAAGTGTGCACGAACCTCTCTTTATATAGGGAGAAATCCGAAAAGTTTTGGAATACGAAATCTTTAAAATATTCTGAAAACAGGAAAACAGAGCTGGAGAAGAGGCGCATCATGCACTGCGACTCTTGGAAGGGCGCACCACCTGTTGCGTTACTTCCTGAGCTGTCTTCTACCATAAACAAAAGATTTCCGCGTTTTTTTTTAGGAATAGCGGTAGATCTCGAATACTCTTCAATAAAATAGGGATATATTTTACAAAAAAAAAGGATAAGTTTTGAAATATTAAAATATCTGGAATATTTTCGAGCGTTCAGACTCGGTTTTGAATGACGTTTATCAGAAAATGAAGCGGTTTTTGACCCGGACTCCAAATAAATTCTAATGACTGTCAAAACGACCGTATCAGTGTGTAGATGACGACCAAGGGGTAGACACACTATTTGAGCTATCACTTGACGACAAACATATGAACTGTCATACAATGTTTCGCTGTAACAAACATGCGGCCCAATCATCACTGGGTGGTTGGCGGAAGGTGTAGAAATGAGGTATCTACAGTAGGTCAAGTCTATTGTTTCGGTATAATCTATCAAAAACTCGTAGACAATGGAATTGAATTTTTTTCAATAAGGTGTCAAATATGCAAGGGTTAAGTTATTTAACAAAAGTATAAATGCAATATCATCATCGTTATACAACCACTCCGACATTTGCATACCCTCCCCAAACCAATTGAATTTTAAAGCAAACCATACCATCCCCAAACCAATTGAATTTTAAATCAAACCAGGCATGCGAAAATGCAAGAAATATGCATGTGGATGCAAAATAGACATATGCATACCCTTCCCAAACCAATTCACACAATGCCCTCATTGTGTTCAGCAAACAATCGGCATCATAATGAAATATAGGGAAAACGGTACGCAAAACAAAGTGAATGCAAATGAACGTAAATTAAATTAAAACAAACTTACAAAATTATACAAGATGGACCTCCATAACCAGCCAAAAACAAGTGGAGGTAGTGGCTAGTTGCCAGTAATCAATACCATCGTACTCGGACCCAGACTGAGTACCATCTTAAGGATTCTCAACTCCACTTAAGAAAACACGAAACAAGACAACTTAAGGCTCGAAGAAGTCGATCAAATTCCTTTGAATGATCATCACAAATGCATATATAAGAGCAAGGGAATGTATAAGCGTATAAGAGTAAATATAGCGAATTACCTAGTTGATGTTGTCCGTCCTTCGAATATTCAAACAAGGTAAATCTCTCATACAAGAGTATTTCAAATTTAACCTCAAATGAAAAATTCGAAGGGGAAAATCTATGGAGCGCAGAAACATATGAAATTGAAAACAAGCGAGTGAAAATGGGATGCTTTGAAAGAACTTCTATGTGAGGCACGAGATTCAAATGGGTAGTAAGAGAAGGTGGGCAGTCTTCCCAAATGCAAGGGACTGTAAAGTTAATTGTGTCAACGAGGTCTTCCATAATAAGCTCATCAACCATATCGTCATATGAGTCTCATTTAACTTCAAGACCTTCAGATCTCACATTCTCACTCTCTTTATCCCAAGACTCGTCAGAAAAGGGGAAATCTAGGGGTTCCGTCAAGTCTTCCTTATGTGTATCGCTCTTTGTACAATTATCATAGAGGGGTTCTATATTTTCCTCAAAGAATGGGTTACAAATTGAGCATATGAACTGCTCCTTTCCGTTTCTATAAATATCCTTTGTATTCATATCAATGGGTTCTATAGTCTCACCCACACTCTCATTCATGTCTGACTGAAATGAAAAAGTGGGTTTAATGCATTCAATAGCAACCCATTCAAAGAAACAAAGGACATATTCAATATTCTTACCACCATAATCTCCCATACCTATGGAGTCAATATAGGCTTGGGTTTGTTTGGTCATACCTCTTATGATGGTAAGGCACAAACTAAGCCGTGGGAGTGTGTCTTCGCAGTTATGAGAACGCATCCAATCCTTTCATCTATGCATGTAAACGTGAAAGTTCTCATTGTCACCCTCTAGAAACTATATAGAAATCATAAGAACAGTCTCAAATAACTAAAGTTCCCTAAGACAAAAGGCAAACTAAATAAAAATCAAATACAATAACACCGTCTCCCCGACAATGGCGCCAAAATTTGACAGACTAAATCACACACCTATCAGAGATAACCAACTAGTCTCTAACTAATATAGCTAGGAAAGTCGGGATCGTATCCACAGGGCGACTATCGAAATCTATTTGCTAATTATAATTAAAGTTTGTCTAAGTAACAAATGAGGGGTTGATTGTTGGATTTACTAAACTAATTATAAAAAAATAAAGTAGTAAGGGAATAGAAATAAGTCTAACAATAAGGAGAAGGAACTAGGATTATCGGTTCACCATGGAAAATTATGGGTTAAAGGTAGGATTATAGTTCGGTGTCAATTATCGATCTAAATGTTAGTGATAAGGTCCTCTCAGATCGCTAATCTCCCTAGAATGCTTCTAACAGGCTCTCGCAACTTATTAGGGCATTCCAATGTTTGTGACAAGTCTAACCCTCACCAGCCTTTCGATCTTAGGACGGGGTTTAACAATTCAATTAAGTCAATTATGACCACTAATCAACTAATCGCAAATAAATGTCACAATTAACAACAAAGATACGATAAAATCAACCGATCTATTAACCTAATTAAAAACCCTAATTTCCATGGCTCCCCAAAAACCTAGCAAGGAATCTAACTAGTCATGGCGAAATTAACAATAACAATAATGATAATAATAATTGATGAATTCATGATTGAAAGATGAGAAAAGTAAATAAGCATAAAAACAAGGAATAAAACAAGGAAAGATGAAAGGAAGTACTAATGAATATAAAGGAACAAAGATTAATTGAGTTACTGAATTAAAGAGAGTAATAGAGAAGAAGAATTACAAAAAGTTATCGATCCAAAAGTAGAGAGGAATTCAACGTAATAAGGGAGTTTTATGATATGAAGTGGTGCCCTAATTAGACTAGTAAAATATCCTTTTATACTAAGTCTAAAACATAGAGTAAAATAAATGTCTAATGGGCTAAAAAAATAAAGTAAATCCGGCTAAAACGAGTGCTTGTCGATCGGCAAAGAAAGATTGTCGATCGACTTACACTGCATGTCGATCGACCATCAGTTGTTGTTAATCTACCAACCTCAAGTCACGCATTTCCTGAGTCGAGTGAAGGTATTTCAATCGACATATAAGCCCCCAGTTGATCGACTATCAGTGGTTGTCGATTGACCAACTCACGTCTCGTAATTCCTGCAACGTGCAATGAACTTCAAACGGCCGCCATATCTTCGTTACTTGGGAAAATCAAGCGTTTTCGGTGGCGTTGGAAAGATAAGAGAATAATATTTCATCTCGAGTTTGAATAAATTGGTTATCATTTGTAGATCTTGATATATGGCTCTTCAAAGTTCATTCTAGTAATGTGAGGCTCTTGAAATCCTTCCAAATTCACTTTGTTGATAGGACTTGGCTTGAATAAGTGTACTAGGTCTCAAAACCTTGGAGTGTGTCTTCGCAGTTATGAGAACGCATTCAATCCTTCCATCTATGCATGTAAACGTGGAAGTTCTCATTTTCACCCTGTAGAAACTGGATAGAAATCATAAGAACAATCTCAAATAACAAAAGTTCCCTGAGACAAAAGACAAACTAAATAAAAATCAAATACAATAACACCCTCTCCCCGGCAATGGCGCCAAAATTGGCAGGCTAAATCGCACACCTATCAAGGATAACCAACTAGTCTCTAACTAATATAGCTAGGAAAGTCGGGATCGTATCCACAGGGAGACTATCGAAATCTATTTGCTAATTAAAGTATGTCTAAGTAACAAATGAGGGGTTGATTGTTGGATTTACTAAACTAATTATAAAAAAATAAAGTAGTAAGGGAATAGAAATAAGTCTAACATTAAGGAGATGGAACTAGGATTATCGGTTCACCATGGAAAATTATGGGTCAAAGGTAGGATTATAGTTCGGTGTCAATTATTGATCTAAATGGTAGTGATAAGGTCCTCTCGGATCGCTAATCTCCCTAGAATTCTTCTAACATGCTCTCGCAACTTATTAGGGCATTCAAATGTTTGTGACAAGTCTAACCCTCACCAGCCTTTCGATCTTAGGATGGAGTTTAACAATTCAATTAAGTCAATTATGACCACTAATCAACTAATCGCAAATAAATGTCACAATTAACAACAAAGATACGATAAAATCAACCGATCTATTAACCTAATTAAAAACCCTAATTTCCATGGCTCCCCAAAAACCTAGCAAGGAATTTAGCTAGTCATGGCGAAATTAACAATAACAATAATGATAATAATAATTGATGAATTCATGATTGAAAGATGAGAAAAGTAAATAAGCATAAAAACAAGGAATAAAACAAGGAAAGATGAAAGGAAGTACTAATGAATAGAAAGGAACAAAGATTAATTGAGTTACTGAATTAAAGAGAGTAATAGAGAAGAAGAATTACAAAAAGTTATCTATCCAAAAGTAGAGAGGAATTCAACGTAATAAGGGAGTTTTATGATATGAAGTGGTGCCCTAATTAGACTAGTAAAATATCCTTTTATACTAAGTCTAAAACATAGAGTAAAATAAATGTCTAATGGGCTAAAAAAATATAAAGCAAATCCGGCTGAAATGAGTGCTTGTCGATTGGCAAAGAAAGATTGTCGATCGACTTACACTGCATGTCGATCGACCATCAGCTGTTGTTAATCTACCAACCTCAAGTCACGCATTTCCTGTGTCGAGTGAAGGTATTTCAATCGACATATAAGCCCCCAATTGATCGACTATCAGTGGTTGTCGATTGACCAACTCACGTCGCGTAATTCCTGCTACGTGCACTGAACTTGTTTAAATCAAAGTGAAGCAATTATTTAACTAATCATTGCTAGATTAAGTAAATGAATCTTTTGTTTGCTTATCTATTCCTCTATAGCAATTATAACTCAACAAAGAGTTTGCTAATTCATCATTGTTGAGTTATAAAAGACTAAATTTGTTTAAATCAAAGTGAAACATCGCTTGTCATTTTCATTCATTAATCTTCGCTAAATTCAATTGTTTTAATCTACAATCTTGATAAGATTAAGCGTTTTACTAATTGTGATACACGGGTTCACGATCCTTTCTCAAGCCGTGGCGCGCGTGGAACAATGGACAGAGAAATGAGGGACAAGCGTAGAGATACGCATTTGTGGACTCGCCACCAACTTTTGTGGGAAGTTGGAATCGTTCGAATACTTTATGTGATGTAAAGACACAAAGTGACGACATGAACACTAATAACTCGTTACCCTTAGCATTCTATGTCTAGAATGACTCACGCGGATGTCAATGAACACGGATGTTCACAGAGATATGGAGTAAGGGGTGATTGTACGTATTAGGAAGTTCTTTAATCGAACACCTAATTGTGCCCGCCTCGATAGCGGCCTCTACAAATAATTAGGGAAACTCTTCTGTACTCGTTATGTAGTCGGTTATATGCATGCTATGCAACATCCACACCTTAATCCTAGCATGTGAACTTAGACTATGTCAGTTGACACGTAGTTTAGCATTCAATTAGGTCGAAATAGGGTTTAAGATTGATTGCATGTGAAAGGCAAATAAATCATACAATACAATGATTAACACCGATATTAGAGTTAGTAGCCGATTAATTAAGCAATTAAAGCTACGTTGGAGCAAATCAAGAAGATCAAAGACAGAATCCCTCCCAGAACAGGCGCAGCGTGTGATGCGTCCTCTAGAAGAGGCACAACACTCTGTGTGTCTGTTCTTGAGTTGGATTCTGGCTGTGAAACTAGAATCACAATCCGTTAGTATTCGTTTGTGTATTTACGGTTTATTAATTATCTATAAGTTGGATTGAAGTGATTTTATAGATTAACTACATTAAATATATCAAAGACAAATCTAGAGACTAGATATGGACGGATCTAACCTCTAAAAGACATGATTTGATCTAAAAGACGACTAAAATCCACAAATATTTATTATTAGGGATCCAAGTCAAGACACAAAAATACCTTATTAAGTTATAAGACGATTTATAAGAAATAATAATAACTAATAAAGGTTTTGAAAAGGTTTGAACATGAATCCGCCATTAATCTTACATAAGATGAAATAAAATAGAAAAGCGGGATGGTTACACCCTCAGACTTATATGTTGACACAACGAGATTAACTACGTTACGTTTTAGCGATAGCTCGACTCGAATATAAAGAAAGGGCCCTCGTAAGAGGATTGAAATTGATTAGTCAAATTTATTAAGTGTAGTTGGTCAAATTGGTAAATCTATGCAAGAACGTGGCGGGAACCCAGAAGAATCTGAGCTTACGTGGTCGATTGATCAAGCACGTAGATGTTAAAAATGCTTAGATTAAGGTCTAGAATGCAAAGAGTGTGAAAGAAGAGGCGGAACATTCGCGTGCCTTGAAAGTGTGCACGAACCTCTCTTTTTATAGGGAGAAATCCGAAAAGTTTTGTAATAACTCGAACACGGAAAGAAATCTAGAAAATATTCCGGAAACAGGAAAAACAATATGGGGAAGACGCGCAGCAGTCACTGCGACTCTTGGAAGTGGCGCAGCGCTCGCTGCGTCATCTCTAAAGCAGTTTCCTTCTTTGAAAGAAAGATTTCCACGTTTCTTTATGGAATTGCGGAAGATTTCGAATTCTTCTTAATAAAATACGGATATATTTTACCAAGAAAGATAAGTTTTGAAATATTAAAATATCCGGAATATTCTCGAGCGTTCAAACACGGGTTTAAAAGACGATTTATAGAAAATGAAGCGGTTTTTTACCCAGACTCCAAATAAATTCTAATGACTGTCAAAACGACCACATCGGCTCGTAGATGACGACCATGGGGTAGACACAAGTGTTTGAGTTATCACTTGACGACAAACTTATGAGCTGTCATAAATCGTGTCGCATTCCAACATGTGGCCTAAGCTTAAAAGGGTGGTTGGCAGAAGGTGTAGATTTGAGATATCTATAGAGCCCCCACTTTGACTGAGGCTTGGACAAAGCAAAAGTCAAAGTATAGCCATCAGGTCAATCGAAGATTTCAACCTAAAAACTATGGCGACGCGAGGCGGTTCAAGGGGTCTGAACCAAGGACCAGTCAACGGGAACATTTTAAAGTATGTCGACTGTCGTGGAGGGTCGTTTAAAGTCCATTAGACTAGGTACGAAAGCTCACCAGCCATAACAAGAAGTCATACCTAAGGATCTTCTTACTTGGACTGAGGTTGCGATATGGGGCTCGCCATCCGTCTGAAAGGCATACGTAATGAGGGTCGTCAGCCGCTGGGGATAAGGCGCATAATGAGGCTTGCCAGCCATTTGAAAGGGTGCGTAATGAGGCTCGCCAGCCGCTAGGGTTAATATCATATGTGAGAATCGGCTTGTCTCTGTCTTCAAGCAAACTCTCGTTTGGGAAACCATGTTGAAAACTTGATATATAAAAGATTTTGTCAGGCCTGAATCATTCCGGGAATTTGCTCGGTTATGGCGAACAAATATCTTGATGATCAAAGATAAGCCCGCGGATTGCATACCCGGAAAAATGGGATTCTACTGAGATCATGTGACGGTTTTGAAGCCTGCCGAGACACGGGTCTTGAAAAAAGAACCGAATTATGAAAAATAGAAGTCGGAGAAGAGGCACACAAGACTTGGGCCCACAAGTAACGAATTAGTAACCAAATTTCGAAGTTAGGCGAAACACTGTTGGCGAAAGGGCGCAGCAAGAGCTGCGACCTTTGGAAGAGGCGAAGCTATTGCTGCGTTCTTTCCCGAGCTTTTCCTTGTCTGATAAAGACGAAATCAGACGGAGGCTTTATCATTCATTCAAAAATCATATAACTTGAACAATTCTCTCAAAACTCCACCAAACTTGCGGAAATCTTGATCAAATTACTCCATAAGCTATGACAAACCGAGGTATGCATTCCAATCTCGCTTTAATCGTTTATATTTGATTGACTTGGATTTTGAAATTAGGGTTCCCTTCCCCAAAGAACTCGAAAAAATTAGGGATTCTTGCTCCATTTGATTTGTATGGTAGAAATTGACACTAGAAATGAACAAATGACTCGAACACCGCTTCGAAAACCCCCTTAAGGTAGCTCAATTTGGGTGAAACTCGTTGTTCTGGAACCCTTTTGTAATTATTAAACTTGTTGTAGCATTAGAATTTCAGTTTGCGATGGTCTCTACAGGACACTTTTCTAGGGCATAACCGCTATTATAGCGAAATGCTTTCGACTTTTCGACTCAAACCTATAGTTACGCTTTGAATTTAGACTTTAGTTGACCCTTACCCTACATGTTGATATATGATTATTTTAGACCGTTTCCCCTCTTTATTTTCCTATGTTTCACCGCATTTAGTTTTGTTCGACGTCAGTTTTATCGTATTTTGGCCCTCATCTCGTGTACTCTCATACTATTTTATTCCGTCTCAATTCATAGGAAATATGTCAAGACAAGGACGAGATGGGATGAGAACCGAGAAACCATCACAAAACTAAACACAATGAAGAAAGCAAGAAAATAAGAGGAGGAAGAGGAAACATGGGTCTCAGTCGGTCCAGGCCACCGGCAGCCGGTCAGCCGGCTGAGCACCTAACATCCCACAATGAAGACGGAAATGAAGGAGGAGGAGCAGAGGGTTTCAGCCGGTCCAGGCCACCGGCAGCCGGCCAACCGGCTGAGCACCCAACATACGTCAAACAAAGCTCGAAAATTGGAAGATAGCAGATGGTCTCAGCCGTTCCAAGCCACCGGCAGCCGGCATGACCGGCTGAGACCTATCTCATATGAAAAAGACTCGATTTTTAAGTCAGAGGGGCTCAGCCGGTCCAAGCCACCAGCGGCCGGCCGACAGGCTGGGACCCCCACTCCGCATTTCCACCTTCCCTTCTCATTTTGAACCCTCAATTCCACCAACCTATATATACCCCTCTCCTAATTCATTTTGGACACACAACCCTAGACACAAAAACCCTAGATTTAGCTTTCAATATTCCTAATCATTATTCTAATCCTTTGATAATTAGCACTAATTACTCTAGTTTTCTACTTAGTTATGTTTAGATCTAGTCTTTCCTTTAGCTATTTTTGAACAATTGGGTTGTAATTTGAAGACAAAAGGAGACTCTTATTTGATTATTAATCCAAGTTTCAGTCTTTCTTACAAGTTTGGTACAATTTCTCATCTTTATTTCATTAATTGTCTTCTAATTACTTGTTCTTGTTTATTTACTTAGTTTTCATGTTGAATATGCCTTCTCTTGTTTATTTCATATCAAAGTATCCATCTTTAATGCTTTTCTTCATGAGTATAAGTGAGTAGTGTTAGACTAGGGTAAGATGGGGGATTTAATGTAAGTTTATGGGTCGATTATGGTAATTGGGCTTAAAGGTATTAAGTCTTTTGGTAGTCTACTTGTTTTGTGCACACAAGGTATTTGTTGAAATGCTTGAATGAGTAATTTGAGTCTTTCTCATGTTTTATTGCTAGTTTGAGCGAGAGCTTAGACTTGTATTATTGTTGTGTGTGTGTTGGATGTTTAGGGGGAGGTTAGGGCGAGAACCCAATCGAACCTTAGACTAGGGCTCGTCTCACACCGAGAGGTGGAGGCTTGCCCTTTAAACCGTCTTACACCGAGAGGTGGAGACTTGTTTAGACTCGCCTTTAGACTAGTCCTAATCCCCACCACAATTGACCTATACTTGCATTAATGAACCCATCCACCATAGCTCCTTTTAATTATTGTTTTACATCGCATCCTTGCCTTCTTGTTAGTTTAGTTTATCATTAATCCTCTTCAACTTGCTATTAGCTAGAACTAAACTAGAATTTGATTAAATCACCTTAAAACCATAATTACCGTCCCTTGGGATACGACCCTTGCAATACCCAACGATAACTCGTTCGCTTGCGAGGTTCAGTAAAACTCACATTAAGTTTTTGGCGCCGTTGCCGGGGACGGCGATATTGGATAAGATAGTTTAATTGATTTTAGGCTTAGTTCACTTTTATTTGTTTGATTTTCCATTTGTCCTAGTGCATCTATTTGCATTAGGACTATTTGATCTTTCTTTGAGTGCATGAGTAGGTGTTTCATCGGACCTCTTTTCCCGCTTGATCGAGAGATTGAGAAGACTTTCCAGGCAAGAAGAAGACAAGCACTTGCTTCTTTAAGAAGATCACCACCCATTCTTACCCCCATAAATACTCCACGTCCCACAATTGAGACTTCAACCTCACAAAAACCACCTCCCACTTTACCACCCCTCACCATACCCACAAACATTCCAATAAACACATCACCCATAAATTCACACACTTTTTCCCAAAATTCAAACAACACCCACTCACCAAATTCCCCAATTTCACCCATTTAACCAACAAACAACCCATTCAACCTAGAGATGGCGGACCAACCCATGGGCTACTACAATAGGCCGGACCCCGACCGGTCTTGCTTGGCCATCAACTACGGAGCCATTTCCCCCAACACATTCGAACTTCGTCATCATGTCATCTCATTCATTCAACAAGACATCTTTCACGGGTTGAAGAATGAAGATGCTTATGAGCACTTCGTAGATTTTAAGGAGAAGGTGGGAACAATCAAGAGGAATGGGATCACCGAAGACCAAATCTTACTCTTGTTATTTGATTTCTCCTTGAAGAAAAATGCAAAGAAATGGTTGAATTCCCATGAACTGGGAACTTTCACCACTTGGGCTAGCCTCTCACAAGCCTTCATCACCAAGTTCTACCCTCCCTCAAAAACCGCAAGGATAAGACATGAAATCCAAACTTTCAAGCAAAAAGGCTATGAGACATTGAGTGAAGCTTGGGAGAGGTTTCGAGATCTTCTAACCTCTTGCCCCACCATGGTATCTCGAAATGGTTGACTACTCAAATCTTCTTTCAAACTCTAGAACAAAGATTACGAGACATGATAGTGGCGGCCTCCGGGGAAAATTTCGATAAAATGAACAATGCTGAAATCACAGAGATGATTCAAAACATCTTCGAGATGGAGAATAGCTATGGTTCGAGGGAGAGCTAGGGTAGAGGTGAAGGGTCTAGTAGACTCGAGATGGAAACCAAACTCAAATTGGATGAACTCTCGAAGAAGTTTGATAACTTGGGTCTAGACAAGGGCAAGGGGCATATCCACCAACTCCAAAGAGAAAGACCAAGTCAAGATAGGGTGTACTATGTTGAGCAACCAAGGTCTCCACCAAGATCCTACTCCCAACAACCGATATGCGATACTTGTGGAGGTGTTGGTCATTTATATGAAGTATGTCCTTACTTTCCTCCCAATGATCAATTCCAACAACAAGAATGCTATGCAATGGAAGGGAACCAACCTAGGTACTCCTATCAACGACAAGAGACTTTCTACCGAGCCTTCCCAAATCAAGACCCAAAACTCTCATATGGAGGGCAACCCTTAGATCCCAAATATCAAGCCCCACAATACCAACCCCCTCCCAACAAAGCCTACATCCCACCAATGCCATTTCCCCATAGAGAAAGAGCTAAGACCGAGGAGAAGAAATTCACCAAGTTCTTAGAGATGTTGAAGAAGCTAGATGTCTCACTACCTTTCACCGAGGTAGTGACACAAATGCCCCTTTACACAAAATTTCTCAAGAATGTTCTCACCAAAAATAGGGGCATTGGAAGTGATGGGATAGTAGCTTTAACCGAGGAATGTAGTGCGGTGTTGCTCAACCATATGCCAAAGAAGTTACAAGATCCGGGTAGCTTTTCAATTCAATGCAGGGTGGGCAATGTGAACATTTAAAGAGCATTGTGTGACTTGGGTGCAAGTGTTAGCACCTTGCCACTTTCTATTGCTAAGAAACTCGGCTTACAAGACATGATTCCTACTTCCATGACGTTGCAACTTGCCGATCGATCGGTCCAATACCCTAGGAATGTAATAGAGGATGTACCGGTAAAGGTAGGGAATTTCTACATACCGGCGGTCTTTGTGGTATTAGACATTCCGGAGGATCAACAAACTCCAATAATACTTGGAAGACCCTTTATGGCAACCTGGGGAGTAATGATCGATGTGAAGAACGGACGACTCTCTTTCAATGTTGGAGGCAATGTAATTGAGTTTTCCTTGACGGGTATCTTGTCTAAGCCAACGTTCGAAAGTGCTTATTCAGTGGATATTCTAGAAGATGTTATCCAAGATGCTAATGATCTATGTTCGGGGGAAGTTGATTGATGCGTGTATTTTATATAGACTTTTTAGCCCATTTATGCACGCATTTCTATGACATTTAGGTGATATTATGTCACTATATGCCCCTATTTGGCTACTGTGTACTTTCATTACCATTTTGTAGGTACAAGCTGCGTAGTAGCGGAAACCGAGCCAAAACAGTCCACTTTGCATGCATTTAGGAGAATGGAGGGAACGGAACAGAAGCTCTTGCATGGGAAAGTGTGAAACCGCTCACAATCAAGTCCAAAGCCATAACCAACACTATATTCTAGGCCAGAAGACCTCGATCGAGCTGTCATCTGCTCGATCGAGGGGTAGCTGTTGAAGAATTGGTCGATCGAGAGGATGAAGTCCTCGATCGACTGATATTCTCGAATAAAGGCCTCGATCGACTGATATTCTCGAATAAAGGCCTCGATCGAAGGGGATTTTCCCTCGATCGAGTGAAATCTGTCACGGGCCTTAAGTCTGTAGACTAATTAGGTTAGAAGTTGTGTTATGCATTATATAAGACTCTTAGTTCGTCATTAATGGAGGATCGACTACTTAGCAGACACTTATCATTCACCATTAGTTTCTAAACTTTCTTAATCTTTAAGTTTACATTCGGGTTTATTATCGACGCGGATTTGTTCTTTACGCCGGATTTGCTAAGATTGTAAACTCTTTTGTCTCCTTTATTCTTAATCTTTGTTCTAGTCTTAATTACTGTTTTACCTTTCTTAATTGCTGCGTTATTGTTCTTTATGCTTGTTAATTACGATTATATCATGTCTAATGTCATATATTCAATCGTCTTTATTGCTAGCATCATTAATAGTATGAGTAGCTAATTCCCTTATATGTTAGGATGAGGAAAATTGTAATAAGGGCATGATAGGATAAAGTATATTAGTTAATCTTGAATATGAGAATCAATCTAAGCAATATAATTGAGGTTAGTTGAATGAGTGCACGCAGGAGACTAGCTAGGTAGTTAATCCCGACTTGGATCGAGAGATTGGAAGGGAAAGGCTTGCTTAGAATTAATTAGGAAAATCCCTAGGGTGGTTTGAGACCGAGAGGAGAAAACCATTGCCCTTCTCTTGATAGATTGACTGACTTAGTTGACCCGTAGATGCCGATATTGCAGTAGACCAAATCCTAACATATTTTTCCTTTATCTGATTTATTTCGTGTTAACCTCTACCTTTATTTCTCTTCCCTTAAATCTTATTTAGTTTAGTTTAAAACCAAATCAAAACCCCCAGACTGTGACTGACAGACTTAGATTACATTTAGTTAATTTCCTCCCTGTGGAGATCGACCCTACTTCCGATATCTTCTTTAGTTAGTAGATTTAGGCTTTTATTTTTGGTGTATAACGACTCGCATCAAATTTTGCCGTCGTTGCCGGGGAGGCAATTTAGTTTTCTGTTTATTTATTTATGTCTCGTCTTAAGGAATTTTTAATTCCTTAAGACTGTTCTTATTTTTCTCTCTATAGTTGTGTATGCGCAGGTCCCAAAGGCTCGAGTTAGTGGAAGCTGATTCAGAGCCCGAAAGAACCTTCTTACGCAGAAAGAGAGGTTAAGATAAGACTGTTCAGGAGGAAGACTTGAGTACTTCTGACTCCGTCTTCGACAGTTTTATTTTCGAGGAAGATTCGATTGTTGAGACTACCGTACCAGCGAAGATGCCTAACATTGCTAGTCACTTTGAGCCCACTGCTGCATGTATACCCCAGGGATTCAAACTTGCAACGGACGAAGATGGAACTTCTTTTGATCTTCGTCCGTCTTATATCAAGCTTGTTCAGCAGGACAAGTATAAGGGTGTGGCTAGGGAAGATCCGAGAAAGCATATGGAGACTTTTGCTGATTACTGCTCTTCTATTACAGTTTCTAAAGGGGTGACACAAGGCAAGATCAAGGAGGTCTTGTTTCCTTTTTCTCTTACCGACAATGCCAAAGATTGGTTGAAGAATCTGAATAGAGAAGAACTTGGCATTACTGACTGGACTACACTTGCACTGGCCTTCTACAAGAAGTATTTTCCACCATAGAGGATGAATGCTTTGAGGGGTCAGATTACAAATTTAAAGCAGACAGTTCATGAAAATCTCTGTGAGTCCTGGGATAGATTTAAGACGCTAGTGAGGTCTGTTCCTCACCATGGGTTCGAACAGTGGTTTCCATGTAACCAGTTTTACAACGGGTTGTATGATGATCATCGAGCTATCTTAGATGCCGCATCGAACGGGAGATTCCAGAAGGAGATAGATAATGATAAGGGTTGGAAATTGATCGAGGAGATGGAAACCCACTATGCTGAGTATGGTAATCCGCGAAGTGGTACATGGACAGTAGCTAGTGTTGATTTTGACGGTCTAGATGCTAAATTTGATAAACTGAATGCCAGACTTGGCAAATTTGAGAAGCAGGCTGCAGATAACCAGCAGACGGTTTATTTGTTGCAGCGAGATGAAGTGATCACTTGTGAAAGGTGTGGCGAAACTGGTCACATGGCTGTATATTGTCTTGCAAAAAAGGAGCAAGTTTGTTTCTTTCAACAATATCGTCAAGGGGGTGGTTACTATAATAAGGGGAACATCCATCCCAACTTGAGATGGACTGTAACAACCCGAAAAGTGCCCAATTTTTCTAGTAAAAATATTTACTAACAGTTTTCAATAGAACTTAAGTTTTTAAAATAGAAATTTTTGTTCCGAGTCTTATTTTGAAATTCCGCGTTCGTATTTGGAATTTCTGAGAGATTTCATGAAAAGACCGTTTTTAGTCATCTTTGACTTTTCTTGACTTTTTAAGTCGTCTTTGACTTTCCTTGACTTTTTAAAAGTCGTCATCGATTTTTCTTGACTTTTAAGTCGTCATAAACTTTTTCTTGACTTTTAAGTCATCTTCGACTTTTCTCGACTTTTCAGTCAACTTTGACTTCCGTTGACTTTTTCCCGACTCGCCTCATAAGTTTGAAGACCGAAATATTATTTAAAAAAATAATATTTTTAATTTATTTTTATTAGATTTATTATGATTTATCATAATTTAATATAATTATTTTGAATTTATTCGGAATTTAAAGAATAACTTATACGGTTTTTAACCGATCGTCATTTAACTATTCCCGACGCATCGTAAATCGCGCAACAAAATCGAAACTCGACTTTGGCATGAGTCACACGCGCGTGTCATCGTTTTCCACTCACAATTAGATATTTTAATTATTTTGATTAAACTAATCAAAATATCTAGATATTTAATTACTTTATCGATCCGTCAACGAAGATTACGCAAATCGCTCAAAAACAGACCGATTCCTCACCATGTTACACGACTCCTTTAGTCCTCTAATAGGGCTTGATATTTTCATTACTTTTGATAATAATATCATAATATCTAGATATTATTTCACTTTATCGATCAGTTAACGAAAACTACGCAAAACGCTCGAAATCGGACCCGACAAGCTCAACATCACACGGCTCCCTTACCCACTCTTAAGCCTTGATATTTTCATTATTTTTCATTACAATATCATAATATCTTGATATTTAGTTTAATTAACTTTATCGTTAATTATATTTAATCGTTTACCGTAAAATAATTATTAAACGCGAGTCAATTACGTAACAACAATTTCAAAACTCGACATTCTTATTTGCCTATAAACACACGGCTCAACCCACTCTTCCTTACTCACAAACAACTTTTCATTTTACAATAAATCAAATAAAGATCAAAATATCACTTTCTTTAATCGTTCTTCGTGTTCTTCGTCGTTCATCATTTGTTCTTCATCGTTCTTGAGCAAAACCTTCATAAAATCTTCATTTATTAATTAAATCCTTCCTAATTTATATTTCTAGACTCTCCTCTTCGCTCCTCATCTTCACGTATGGTTTAATTTCAATTCCGTCAAGATCGTTTTCAACACTTTAATTATGGAAATTCATATTTTTAGTTCTAATAATGTTTTCTTGTTATTTCTTATAGGGGAAGATTTTGAGACGAGTTTGGAGACTCGTATATTTTGGGTGAAGATTAGTAGGAGGGTTTCTTATTATATACTTCTTATTATTATTTTGGTGCTAATTGTTTTGGCTAGCTAAGGTAACAATTCCGTTTTACTCGACGAATTAATGTCACATGACTTTTAGTTTTTATTCATGTTATGGTTATTTATGATTTTAGTAGTAACATGAGATGATATGGAATTTTTATGTTGTTTTATTGTTCTTGATGATTTTTATGTTGTATGGAATTTTTATGTTGTTTTATTGTTCTTGATGATTTTTATGTTGTATGAAATTTTTATGTTGTTTTATTGTTCTTGATGATTTTTATGTTGTATGGAATTTTCATGTTGTTTTATTGTTCTTGATGATTTTTATGTTGTATGAATTTTTATGTTGTTTTAGTGTTCTTGATGAAATTTGAGGATTTTCCATAAGTTATGATTTTTAGGTTGTGTAGGAAATTTTAACAAGTTTAGTGTTCTTGATAAATTTTGATGATTTTTAATAAGTTATGATTTTTATGATGTGTAGGAAATTTTAACAAGTTTAGTGTTCTTGATAAATTTTGATGATTTTTATAAGTTATGATTTTGTATGAATGGATGTTGAAATGGTGGGTTGATGATTAAAACATGTTAGAAATTAATGTGGTGTTTGATGTGGTGGAACCGTGGTGGATGGCTGAGAACCGGACCAACCAGACCGGTCCAGGCCGGTTCAGACCCGGTCTGGGTTGGTCCATGGTGGGTCCGGGTTTTGGTCTTTGGGTTGTGTCGATGTTTGATTGTTTAATGGTTGTTTTGACGGGTTTTAAATATGTTAAAGCATGCGGGAATTTTTAAGAAGCGGTTTTAGAAATTTTAATCAAACCAGCCATTTTAGCCCAAAACAGGCGTGGGGCCCATCCAAGCCCATGTGGGTCCGGCCCAACTCAGCCCGTGGGTCCCACTTTGGGACTTGTGACGGTTTTTGAGTTATCGTCATTTTTATCGTGTTTTGTAATAATTAGCAAGCGAGAAATATTAATAAGTAAAATATTTAATTAAAAAGGTTTTTCATTAAATTATTATTTCTCACATGTTAGAAATTATAAGACGAGATCGTAGTTTTATTTAATATCCTTTTAGTCAAACGGGTTTTGGTATGATAGAATAATTCACATGTTAGAAGTCTTAATAAAATAACATGTAATGAATATGTTGATTTTATGTCTATGTGATAAAGACTCTGTTTCTAGCCGGTTTGATCCAACGGGTTTGGTCAAACTAAGATTAGTCAGCCCCGATTTGACTGATGACCCGTCGCGGGACTCGGGTCGGGGATTTGTCTTCAAGTGATGGTTGTATGTAATAGGAATTAGCCTTGTAGAATTGAGGCGATATGATATTTGATTATTATTGATATGCACTTAGTCACATGATAGGATGTTTTTCCCGTGACTGTTTTATTATATGGTTGGTGTCGTGTTGACTAATTACCCATAGAGAATTATGAGGATATGGCGTCTTGACCATTCTAATTCTAAATGAGTAGCTTGGACCATGACATTGATAGGCACGTACTATCTTTAACGAGTATATGTTCGCCACTGATAGCGTTTGTGTCCCGGGCCTGGGGGGCTTATCCCCCAGTCGGGGCATGGCATCCTAAGAGTTCCGCTTTGGGAAGGGAGCCAGCTTAAGTACTAGCCATCTCTGTTTAGGGGGTCGCCTAGCAGAGTTTCTTGTGTACGGTTATGTCATGAGACGGGGAATGGAATAGCTGTTGTCGCTAGGTCTGATCAGTCTAGGACTAGGAGGTTTTCCTACCTTGTGGTATAGCCTCGAGTTACAGAAGTCGACTATTGACGGTTCTAAGAACTTATGCCTGTTTGTAGAAGTATTGGTCTTTCATGTTTGTATGATTCTATGAGTTTTAGAAGGTGAGATGCAAGCCGGCTAAGATTGATAGAGTTTGGATTACCGATTGTTAACTGATTCACATGATTACGTGTTGATTAGGGTTTGAGTGTATCAGGCCATGTTACAGGGTAACCTCTGAGCTAGCATACCAGCTTCCCTACCTCGAGTTATATTTTATTATCGGTTTCACATGATAGCTTTCACATGATAGGTTATATGTTAGTTAACTGTTTCATAACATGAAAAGCATATCATATATGTTAAGGTTTTGTATTTTCTATATACATTGCTTTTATGTTTTTCATGTTTCATTAAACTCGACATTTCGTGGCTGGGAGAACTCGGAGTTACTCCCCACTGACTGTGGCTTCCGTGTTTATATTTAATGCGGTCGAACAGGTGGTGTTGCATATTTGGGGTACATGGACGAGCTAGCGAGCGAAGTATTTACCTTGGACCTATATTCGGTTCATAGTTTGTATACTATTGTACACACTTTTATTTCCGTATTTATACGGGAGATATATCTCCCGTCTTGTATATTTCTTTTGTAGAATATTATTTCCGTTTTGTAATGACCTTTTTATTTATGACACCTTCGTATTGTATTCTCATATTTCTTTTATGTATTTAAATAATTTTTTTTTCTTTCCGCAAATTTGAGGGTGTCACAGCCAGCGTGACAGGACGCCGCCAGCGTCACAGGACGCCGCCAGCGTCACAGGACACCGCCAGCGTCGAAGCCTGATATCAGCCCCTTCAAAACCTCACAAGCACGAGTTCTTCAACATTCCTATCTTCATCTTTCACGGAAAAAACCCCAAAAATCAACCCCAATCCCTTAAATCTTCACCTTTCTTCACCAAATCTTTACAAAACTTCATCACAATCAATCAAATTCTTTATTCTAACCTTCATTCTACTTTCAAAGACCTCCAAATCAACTCAAATTACTCAAAATCTCAGAAATTTCCCTTTAGAAAACCTAGAAAATTCTTCTTCAAATTCGATTTTAAGGAGCTTTTAGTGGATTTTTAAAGGGTTGTGAAGGGTTCTTTGCTTATTCTAATCATCAAGGAGCTAAAGTTTTGTGGAATCGGGAAGGTATAGCTTAATACTTAACTTTTTCCAATTTGTTCATTGATTTTACTCGAAAATTAGGCTTGAATTAGTCTTCTTTTGAGTTTATTCTTGCCCTTGTTGATTGATTAGCTAGGATTGGTAAAATTTTCTGAGTAAGGCATAAGAATTAAACAAACACTAAACTTTTGAGGTGTTGAGATTGTTGCATACCAAGTGTTTGTTGAATTGCTTGTTTGAGTGAAAAACTGTTTTGAGTGTTTGTTTGTTGTTGTAGTAGTATTGTATTGTTGTAATTGTTGCAGGAAATGGCTCCAAAAATCTCCAAATTGTTTGGGAAGGGAAAGAACAAGAGGGCCGCGATGAGTGAGCCCGACATCGATGTTGAGGTGGTTTCATGGGGTGTGAGAGGTTGAGTGCACAACACAAAAAAATTTGGGACAAACTCACCATACCCCGACAACAACCCCTTATAACCACAAAATGTTTCTCCCCAAACACCCCCCGTGCATGGGGAATGCTCGACTTGACAAGGGATATGCTAGCTAAAGTTGGGCTAGAAGCTTATCTCGAACCAAACTCTTGGGATTACACTGATCGGTTATGTCGCGGTCCCGATACAAAAATAATTACCCGCACTTAGGCTAACAACATAAGGAATGTAATTAGGGAAGTAGGGTGTCGATCCTCAGGGAGTACGTGTTAACTATGAATTGCTATGGAGTGATTTTCATTTAAGTTCGAGTCAATTGAGGTGGTTGTCTAAACTACTAACATAAAATAAAATGACAAGTATGTGAATGACAATATGTAAATGACAATATCTAAATGACAATATGTAAAACCAGAAACAGACAACTTACCCGATCGGGTTGTCATAGATCCGATCGGGGAAGTGTGCTGATCCAGGTGACGATATTATAAATCTATCTAAGAGCGATATTCAAATGACAATATTGAAAAGCTATTTGACTAAACTAATAAACTAGCTAATAATAAAGTAAACTATCTAGGAACGGAAATAAAATGACGATAAAGTAAAGTAACTAAACAACAATAAAATAAACTATCTAAAACGGTAAAATAAACTATCTAATCAAATTGATATGGAGAAAGAGGAATACATGTAAAACGATTTAAAAGTTTCATTGATACCAACATTAGAATTACTATGATTGTCTAAGCCTTGCAGCGGTATATTCCTCTCGGATTCGTACCGACTTTTTAGTGGGTCCTAACGTCCTCTCAGCATGGTTAAGTCACTAAACCCCTATTGGTAGTCCTAATTCCCATCCCAACTCTCGTTACAAAGACGGAAATTGACTAATACAAACAATTGTTCATGGCCACTAAACAAAGTTATAGAATTTGACACAACCAAAGGAAGAAACAACTAGATGTTCTATTGGTATCTACTCCTCTTTTAATTCATTTAACTAGTAAATCATTTCCATATTACAATTCTATTTATTGTATTTACACAATGATAATTTTACAATATTATATCTAATTTATATGATCATGTGTTTAAGTAAGTTAATAAGAAAAAGATGTAGGAAATTAAACTATGAAATATAAATACTAAAGTGATTAAGGTGATTATACTAGTAATGATTCTAATGACAATTTTTAGGATTATATGATTAGGCAAAATAAAAGATGGCATAATAGACAATGTTTTAGTTTCAACTAGGTTGCTTTTACATTGATTTTCTAACAACAATAATATGAGAATAATACTAATGAGATTATAATTCATGATAATTAAAATTGCATAAGTAAATCAAGGATAGAGGATTACCGAAATTGGAATGCAAATTATGTAGGAAATAAAGTAAAGAACAATTATCCAACCCAACAACAAAAGCTTATAAAAACAGTAGAGAAACACTAAGAAATTGCATAAACTATGATCTAAAACTTGTATGAAAGAAGTAAACTATGAGATTATTATGAAAGTATGCTAATTGTATGTAAATGTAAGCTAAAGATATGATAAAAGATGATAATTGTGTGAGATGATCCTTGGCTTTTATAGGGCTGCATGACTGCTGATCTCTCGTCCAAATTCATACCCTAGACAAAGCATTTAATCACTCATTTAAGCTCGGTAGAAGAAGAGCTAAGTAACGCTCATCTGCAAACTTACCCGATCGGGGAAGTGGAAATCCGATCGGGGAAGTGTGCAAGATGGATTCTCCTTCTTTTCCAATTCCGTCTTTTGGGCATGGAATCCTATGCCTTGGTCTTGGTCAATGCAATACGTAATTGGACTTGGGCTAGTCTCCTTTTGACTTGGGTTGATGTTTCCTTTTGAAGTTCAAAGTCAAAATCTAAGATGAGTCCATTCGAGGAATGATGTAGCGGAATCGTAGTCAAATCGTGAAATGGCTATCATCGGTTCCTTGAAAACTCGTATTCTAGTGCCTTTGCTCCAAATAGTAAGAAAATATAGCAAAACCGCTTCATTTCCTATAAAACGAGTCAAAACACGCAAAACAACTAGAATAACAATATTAGCTCGTTAATCACTTAACAAAGTGCATAAATCATATAGAAATCGAGCTAAAACGGGGGATAAATTAATACAAAATATCACTTATCAAACTTCCCCAAGCTAAACCCTTACTTGTCCTCAAGCAAACATAACAATCATAACCAGGACAAGGGTAGCAAACAATGATCAATCTATCATGCAAATCTCAAAAAGTAAGCTCCTACAAGTAGATGAATCACAAACCCGTAACAACAAGGGCGAAGGAAAATGCGAATCATGGTTGAGATTTACATAACAGCGCAGCATAGAAAATATTCTTTGGACCTTTTCAGCTCTTGCATGATCTTTTGACAATGGACTCTCACGGTACACTCTTCACTCAAATTGTTTTGTAAAATAGGAAATATTGGTTCAAATTTGAAGTGACACTCCCCTATCTACAACATATAAGAATGTGCCCGCAGTCTAGTATGGTAGACAATCCAAAATCATTAAGTAAGACTAATCATGATCGAAACATAATGTAAGAAGCATTAGAAAAGTAAAGAAGAGGCTTGGGAAATTTGGGTAAGAAAGTGGACAAACGATTTTGGTCATGTGGAGCTTAAAGTCAAGCTAGTAATAACCAAATGTGTAGTGGATACTCAATCCAAATCATACCAATTCCCATCAACAATAGTCAAAGCCAAAAGCAGCATATTAGCTTATTAAACATGAAAAATCAAGTTACGACTTCCCATAATTTTTCTTTCTTTCTTTTCATGGAAGCGTTTTTCTCTTCTTTTTCTTTTTTTCTTTCTTCTGAGCTTTCAATTTTTAATTTTCATTTTTCATTTCGCATCATTTTTTCCAAAGCTCTTTTTTTTTTCTTTTTTTTTCTACGGGAATCAGCAATCCCGAGACGGCAAGTTCACACCAAATGGTGGCATTATCAGAACATCGCAAAAGCACAGAACACCCCTACACATAAAGTCGGTTACTAGCTCAACAAGGGTAGGCAATATTATAATGTAGCTAGGAAGAAGGGTGTTTTTGCGAAATGTGAACAAGAACAAATGGCTTCAAAATGTGGATCATGACAGTAATACTTATAGAAAATGGAATAAAAACCATACTTATGCGTTTTGATGTGACACAGACTATAAGGAGAAACTACTCACTCCTAAACTGGGATCGGGTTCAGATGTACCGACCACTGGAGGCTCTACCTTAGAATATGAGTAGCTTGCCAAAGTCAAGATCAAGCTTAATTAAGTCCAAATGCAACTTTCTACCTACTGTGTACAAGACATCCCCATGAATGCAAAATTCCTCATAACGTAATGAAACATCAGCTTATAAAAAACTATAATTTAGAAATGTAAGATGGAAATGATCTTTTCTTTTTGTGTTTTTGTTTTTTTCGATTTTTTTTCTTTTTCTTTTTTCAATAAAAACTAAAAATAAACTAAGAAAATTAAAAGAAGATAAACTAAAAAGTAAAAATCTAAATGCAATCCTAAATGCAAATCCTCCCCCAAGCTAAAACTTCACATTGTCCTCAATGTGCATGCAATCATAATAGAAGCAAACCGAGAAACGACTGGTAGCACACAGAACAAGGAAACATGATGAAATTCTAATGGGAAAAGGGGCTAAAAAAATAGAAAACTAAAAATGCTAAAAATAAAGGAAAGAAATAAAATTCTTAGAAAATGTCTAGCCTCCCCCAAGCTAGTATAAACAAGGGGAGCTCATTGTCATCTCATCACAAAGGCCACCAGCTACGGCCTCTCCTCTCTGAAGGAGGTGGCTCGGATGCGGATCCAGAAGCATCTGCATACTAGGTATCATCTGCAGAATAATAACTACCACGAGAAGTAATGATCTCGGTTGGGTTGCTGGCTCCAAAGGACTGGTACTCTTCTACTTGGTGATCTCTAAATTCACCTCTATACCCTCCAAAACTCTCAAAGCCATATTCGGTTCCACAGTAATCAGGTCCGGTCTGCTGCACACCTGCATCAAAAGTAGTACCATACCCCCCTTCGGGCCAAGTATAAAAAGACGGGTGGGGGCACTCAGGTCTAATCACACCTTGCCTAGCAAAGTGGTCACAAATGAGGTGCAAAGCAAGCTGCTGGTCGGACTGAATTCTATTAACGGACAAGGTTAAGGCTTCAAACATGGCGGTCACGTCGCCCGTAGCATGGGTCGATTGAGAGGATGATCCTACCTCAGGGCGGCGGGATCTAAGTTGAACACGGGGGTCAATGGGGGTAATATCCCCAACAGGAAGGAAGTAAGTGGGTCGGGGAAAGATAGCTTCACCCTCTTGAAGTTGAGGACGCTGCCTAAGTAATGGAATTTGATCTACCTCGGCGGTCAACTTGACCGAATCACGGCCAGCTATCCTCCAAATCTTATGGGGGTGTGAGACACGAAACCAGTTAAGCTGAACAAAATAATCATAATCCAACCCATTTCTCATCTCGGTGGGAGGTGTAGTCAATGCCTGGAGGTCGGTGGTGGCTTGGTTAAAACCACAAACTCGCATAGCAAGGTGAGTGATAAGACCTCCATAGACAATGCCACTGTTTTTAGGATTAAAAGCTTTAGTCAATTGAATAGCAAAATAATAAGGGATACTAATAGACCATGGTTCTTCACCATTCACATTCAAAAATCCTCCTAAAATTTCTAACTCCACTCGTCTCACCAAATGAGGTTCAGCACGACCCAAAAAGGTCTATCCCATGAATCTTTGCCAGATTCTAATGGCGGGATGATGGATATGTTGGTGTGGGACATGGTCCCAACGAGAGACAGGGTAAGTCGAAATAATGTTCCAAACTAGGCTAACATCAAAGCCTTCTGGAGGTGAGGTAACAGTGTCCTCAGAGGTGAGACCAAATTGTCTAGCAAAGATCTCTAAGTTCATGCTAAAATCATCATTAAACAAGCAAAACCGAACTTGAGGCATGGTGTTTCCATTCCTAGACCTATGTAACTCAAATGAGCTCAAGAATTCAAGGGTTAATTGAGGGTAGGTCTTATAACTAAAGTTCATGCTAGCATTCATACCTAGACCCTAAATAACACCTTAACATGCTCATAAAGCTTCATATGTCTTAAAGAAGAAACATTAAGGAACTTTGTAGCCCTCATACCTTTGCTTTTAATAATACACCAATTTTGCCATTGCTTGTTTGAACTAAATTCTACATCCGAAAAGTCAGGATTATGCATAGCATCTCCTTGATTTTCGGGTTGATCATTTGCTTCAAGTATTTCTGTGTCTTCTTCTTGGGCTCTACTACTTTCTCCTTGATTTGAGGTTCTTTCCCTCTTTGATTTCCTTATTGTAGGTGCCATTTGCTAAAAGAAGCTAGTATTAGAACACTTCATTATAATCACAATTATGATAGCATAAGTGTTATAATACTAAGCCTTAAGCACAAATTCAAGCATAGCTACCTAAGTGAAACATTGTCATGCTATCTTTGAGCACAAATGGATGTTCTCAAGCACAACAATATGTCACTAAGATGAGAAATATACACTTGGATCATGAGTTTGGCCACTACTCAAAGGTACTAATGCTAAATTAACACAATAAGATCATAAGTTCATAGTATAAATCATGAATTCAAGCATCATACTACCACTTAAGCATAAGTTCTTAGCATATAGTAAAGATGAGTATCCTAATTGGCATATGAGCATTCAAATCATAGTAATCATCCTAATTAATCACTAACATTCACTCTATAGCATGTAAGAAGCATTAGAAATCCAATTTAAACAAGCTTTTCAATCAAAATCAAGAACCCCCAAATTTGGATTAGGGTTTGTTCATGTTGGATTTCTGGAAAAATAGAGGGATTGAAGTAACTAAAGTAGAATTAACTTACTTGATGATGCTTAGAAGTTGCCTTTGATGAACTATAGTAACAAATTTTGTAAGAAAAGACTAAGAAATGAAGGTGTTGAGAGAATTTTGAGCTTTGAAATTGAAGAACACGGGTATATGGCAGCAAGCAAAGGGTAGCAAATTGGCTTTATAGAAGAAATTAGAGCAACATACGGATCAGACAACTTACCCGATCGGGTATACATGGATCTGATCGGGGAAACTTGCTGGTCCGGTTTTTGTTTCTTTTTTCTTTGCCACTTGCCCTTACCTGTTGGCTATGTCCTTGAACATACTTACTAACCTTGGTAATCTTGGCAACTTGGGCCAAGGGTAGCTCGTCTCAATAGCTCTTCCAATTCTAAGTACGAAAAACTATTAACTAAACATGCATTTCTAAATGTAAATAATGAGTAAAATGATAATTGTTCCTAACTATTACAACACAAAATCCAAAAATAGTCCAAATAAAATAGTTCAAATCATTGTCTAATAAGTGGAATAAAGAATGCATAAAGAAAAAGTAAAGAGAAAGACGGGTTGCCTCCCGACAAGCGCATTTTTAAGTCATGCTAGACTTTGTTTTGCTATTCCTCCTTAAGCCTTATGAAGGGATTTGAGCTCCTTGTAGCTGGATTCGTCCTTGAATTTTTTTTCATTTACCTTTTGCCAACACCCATGGCAATCTCATTCTAAACATGCTTCCGAAGCTTTGAAAGCTTCGAGGTCGCCATCTCCAACGCTCAATACATTCCCCTTTTTATCAAAGGTGGCACTTGATCCATCTATTTCAAACGTGATCTTTTCTCCTTTCACATCTATACAAGCTCCAACCGTATTCAGGAAGGGTCTTCCTAATATAATAAAGTCGTCCCTTTCTTTCTTTGAAAATATGACATAAAAATCAACGGGAATGAGGAAGTATCGAATCCGTAAGGGGACATCTTCCACAATTCCTGCCGGAGTATGCATAGATCCATCGGCTAGTTGAAGGCTAGTATTAGTAAACTTCATTTGTATTGCGCAATGGTCATGATAGACGAAAAAAGGCATGACGCTAATAGCGGCTCCTAAATCACACAATGCACTTTTGACCTTATGAAAACACATGGTGAAAGAAATGTTCAAACAACCTGGATCCTTAAGTTTGGAAGGAATGATAATCTTCCCTTCTTGAAGGGTAGATTCCTTGTGAGAATCTTTGGTTGCTTCTTTTTCTCTAGATATCTTGCCAATCCTCGCCTCTAACCTTGAGAAAGCTTCATCATTTGCTTTTGTCGTTTCAACAACTCTTTCTTCAAATCTCCCTTGAGCTTTAATCAATGTCATGATCAAAGCTTCGAGACGGGATGTTTCCTCATGTGTAGGGACTTTGTTTGGTCGGGCTAGTGTTGGATTGTTGCAAAGTTCATGGGGTAACCTAAACATAGGCTCCTTACTCTTTCCATTTCCAAGAGGATGATCACAAGGTTTGTCACTAATCATGTCAATTGTGACAATCGATGGTTCTTCACTCCCTTGGGTGTTTTGACTAGAACTCGATGGGGTCAACTCCTCTACTCTCTTTTGGAGAGACAAAATGGTTGATTTGAGTGAGTTTAAGCTAGAAAAGAAGTATGAGTACATATTATGTTGGGCTTGGGTTACTTCCCTTAACTTGACATCTACTTTAGCTATAAATTGATTATTTTGAAAGGATGAGTGTGGAATTGTATGAGATGTATTAGTGGGTTGAGTTTGGCGAAATTGTGGGTGAAAAGGGTTTAAGGGTGTGAGTTTGTTCCCACATCGTTGAGGTACATGCCCTATTCCTCCACAAAGTTCACATGGTGTTGTTAATGAGGTAAATGGGTTGAAAACTTTTGGGCGATATAAAGTGCTTTTTGGGGTGGTTTCTTTTGGTTGAACGGGACAGGCTAAGGAAATGGTAGTGTCAACATCATTTGAAGTTTCCACTCGACTTTTCTTTCGCTCTCCCCTATTAGTTTGTGAACCTTCCCCACTTTCTTTTTGTGATTTAATTGATAGGTTTGAGATAGTGGTTCTAAACCTACGGTGAAAAGCGATAACAATCTCTTCCCACTCCATCGGTCTTGTGGCTTCCTTTAAACGACGGGTGAACCACCATTTAGCTTCTCCCTTTAGTGATAAAGGAAAAAGAATTTCTCTAATTTGGTTTTGGGTGAATCCCTCCCTCATAAAGGTTTGACACAATTCGCAAAAGGTTTGGATATGGTGTGACGGGTTTTCATTTGGTTTACCACTAAATTGGTTACCCTCAATGAGAGCAATCAAAGTCATATGGACCCTTAGGATCCCACTAGCGAGCTCAAAAACCCGGTACCTTGGATCTTCCCTTGTTAGTACCACTTTTGTCAACCTACAAGAAAAACACAAAAAGGAAAGTTAGTGATAATTTTAGGTACGGTTGCACCTAAAAATGGTAGAATTTTTAAACAAAAACAAACAATTCATAGATAAACAAAACCGTGCTCCCCGGCAACGGCGCTAAAATTTGATCGGTTATGTCGCGGTCCCGATACAAAAATAATTACCCTCACTTAGGCTAACAACATAAGGAATGTAATTAGGGAAGTAGGGTGTCGATCCTCAGGGAGTACGTGTTAACTATGAATTGCTATGGAGTGATTTTCATTTAAGTTCGAGTCAATTGAGGTGGTTGTCTAAACTACTAACATAAAATAAAATGACAAGTATGTGAATGACAATATGTAAATGACAATATGTAAATGACAGTATGTAAAACCAGAAACAGACAACTTACCCGATCGGGTTGTCACGGATCCGATCGGGGAAGTGTGCTGATCCAGGTGACGATATTATAAATCTATCTAAGAGCGATATTTAAATGACAATATTGAAAAGCTATCTGAATAAACTAATAAACTAGCTAATAATAAAGTAAACTATCTAGGAACGGAAATAAAATGACGATAAAGTAAACTAACTAAACAACAATAAAATAAACTATCTAAAACGGTAAAATAAACTATCTAATCAAATTGATATGGAGAAAGAGGAATACATGTAAAACGATTTAAAAGTTTCATTGATACCAACATTAGAATTACTATGATTGTCTAAGCCTTGTAGCGGTATATTCCTCTCAGATTCCTACCGACTTTTTAGTGGGTCCTAACGTCCTCTCAGCATGGTTAGGTCACTAAACCCCTATTGGTAGTCCTAATTCCCATCCCAACTCTCGTTACAAAGACGGAAATTGACTAATACAAACAATTGTTCATGGCCACTAAACAAAGTTATAACATTTGACACAACCAAAGGAAGAAACAACTAGATGGTTCTATTGGTATCTACTCCTCTTTTAATTCATTTAACTAGTAAATCATTTCTATATTACAATTCTATTTATTGTATTTACACAATGATAATTTTACAATATTATATCTAATTTATATGATCATGTGTTTAAGTAAATTAATAAGAAAAAGATGTAGGAAATTAAACTATGAAATATAAATACTAAAGTGATTAAGGTGATTATACTAGTAATGATTCTAATGACAGGTTTTAGGATTATATGATTAGGCAAAATAAAAGATGGCATAATAGACAATGTTTTAGTTTCAACTAGGTTGCTTTTACATTGATTTTCTAACAACAATAATATGAGAATAATACTAATGAGATTATAATTCATGATGATTAAAATTGCATAAGTAAATCAAGGATAGAGGATTACCGAAATTGGAATGCAAATTATGTAGGAAATAAAGTAAAGAACAATTATCCAACCCAACAACAAAAGCTTATAAAAACAGTAGAGAAACACTAAGAAATTGCATAAACTATGATCTAAAACTTGTATGAAAGAAGTAAACTATGAGATTATTATGAAAGTATGCTAATTGTATGTAAATATAAGCTAAAGATAAGATAAAAGATGATAATTGTGTGAGATGATCCTTGGCTTTTATAGGGCTGCATGGCTGCTGATCTCTCGTCCAAATTCATACCCTAGACAAAGCATTTAATCACTCATTTAAGCTCGGTAGAAGAAGAGCTAAGTAACGCTCATCTGCAAACTTACCCGATCGGGGAAGTGGAAATCCGATCGGGGAAGTGTGCAAGATGGATTCTCCTTCTTTTCCAATTCCGTCTTTTGGGCACGGAATCCTATGCCTTGGTCTTGGTCAATGCAATACGTAATTGGGCTTGGGCTAGTCTCCTTTTGACTTGGGTTGATGTTTCCTTTTGAAGTTCAAAGTCAAAATCTAAGATGAGTCCATTCGAGGAAGGATGTAGCGGAATCGTAGTCGAATCGTGAAATGGCTATCATCGGTTCCTTGAAAACTCGTATTCAAGTGCCTTTGCTCCAAATAGTAAGAAAATATAGCAAAACCGCTTCATTTCCTATAAAACGAGTCAAAACACGCAAAACAACTAGAATAGCAATATTAGCTCGTTAATCATTTAACAAAGTGCATAAATTGTATAGAAATCGAGCTAAAACGGGGGATAAATTAATACAAAATATCACTTATCATACACCTATAAGAGTTTCGCGTACGAGTTCCTAGCTACCTTGTCCGAGTTGGACGTACCCGGTGGGAACGAAAAAGCCTACCGTTTTTGCCTACACCAAAATTGGCACAATGCCCCAATTACAAAAATCCGCCAAATCCTCAAAATCACCAAAAATCCCGAAGAGATAAAATGCCCCAAAGGGGAAATGTACAACATGTGGAGCCAGATTACGGGATGTGACGTTGCATCTAAGGATGCAAAACTCTCCACCATTACCCACCCCGTGCTTAGACTCATTAACCGTTTCCTTACCACCATTTTTAACTCCGCGGGAGAGCCTGCTAAGGTACCGGAGAAAATACGGTTGTGTTTGTGAACTATGCTCCCAGGAGGGTTGGGGGTACCGGATTGGGCGGACTTGTTCATGAGCGCTCGTATTAAGCACCGCCAAAAATCCACTATTCAACATTATGAAGAGGGATTGATGAAGAACAAGAAGTCAATTCTTGTAAGGGATTAACAAGGTACAACCACTTGGGGCTAGAGGATGTGAACATGTTCAAAGTTAGGAAGTTGGAGCCTTTGAGAGGATTTTGGTTTGGGAGTGATGGCCTAAGCTACATGAAAATGCCTCGACCTTTAAACAATCCTTTACCTGGGGGGCCAAAACCGGAGAATTTCTTTTCTCGTAGGGAAGAAAGTTTGAGGGAGAGTAGTAGTGAGGCGGAGGAAGAGGAAGTGCCCTTGCGGAAAAAGAGGCCAAGGAAAGAGCAAGGTGAAAGGAGTGAGCAAGTTAGAGAGGAGAGGGAGATCCTCACAATTGAGCGGGACCTTTCCAAAACCCACCTTTTACACAACAACAACAACAACAACCACCACCATATCATTCCCAATAATCTTATCATAGCCACCAAGACACCGACACCCTAATGTATGAGACGGAGACTCATGCTAGCACCCCAATGGAGCCATGGCAACAACAAATGGCATCATACTTTGCTAGCACAAACGATGTCCTCAAGCACATAAGTGGACGGGTGGACGACTCTTATAGTTGGCAACAAACCCAAGGGGGTAGGCTTGAGTCTTTAGATGATTGGCACAATGTGGTGGAGGCAAGGGAGAGGTTGAGAGAGGAGGCCGAGAGGGCCCAACAAGCGGAGTAGAGGAGGATGTTGGAGCGGCAAGAGGAAGACCGCAAACCAAAGGTAGAAAGAACAAAATGACATGTGGGTGGCACAAAATGCTTGGAGGGAGGAAGCCACAAACCATTTCCAAGCTCAAAATGAGTGCCACCACACCTATCTTCAAGATTCATATGAAGATGCGGTGGCACAAGAGGATGTGTATGGTTTGGCTAGCTCACTTTTCGGCATGACCATCCAACAAAACCCCGGCTACCCTACTCCTTACACACAAGAGGCCCTTGATGAAGGCCTAGAGAGGAGAAGAAGAGTAAGAGAAGAAAGAGAGAGGAGTAGAAACCAAGGAGGTGCCTCAGGTTCTTCTCATTTTAACAATTGATGAGGCATCCCACCCTTTCCCCTATAATGAGGACATTGTATAATCTAAGTGTGGGGGAGAGGATTGTATATATTTTGTTTTTTTTTTTATCCATCCTTTAGCGTTTATTTTGAAAAAGAAGAAAAAAAAATGAAAAGAAAAAAAAATTGGTTCCGGGCGTTCCGGGCAAAATGAAAACCCGAAAAGGCGTTCCGGGCAAAATGAAAAATCGAGTTGCGAGCCACCAATGAGAGGAAAGGAAAAGCTAAGGTGAAAACCCGAAAGGGCACCTTAGGCAAAATGAGGGATTTTCAAGAAAAAAAATTGAAAAAAAAAAGAAAAAAAATTCGAGCAAAATACTTTCGATGAAGAGGATTTTTGGAGGGAAAAGAAGGGAGAAATAAGGAGGAATTTGGAAGGAGGCTAGCTTAGGATTTTTTCTATTTTTCTTTGAGTCACACAATATTGGTTCCAAATTTGTGGATATCTTTTGTGGATTGCTTGGTTGTGCAATTTGTGTAGTTTGGGGCCAACCAAGTGACCAAGCTTTATATTGGTGGAGTGATAAGGGGGCGATATAAGTAGTTGTGAGATTGATAGGAGTTCTTGTCGCTCACTTTGCTTCTACCTTGGGATAAGGTGAGAGTGACCATTACCATCTCGGAGTATAAGAAGGGAGGATGTGTGGATGAGCCAGAGTTGGTGGTGTGTCGAGTCTTGTATTGAGGGAGTTATAAGTAGGAAGTGGTAAGGGAAGAGTGTGTCACAACAACTTTGAGTCATTTTCTTTTAATAGGTGGTTGTATTTTGAGGGAGATATAAGAAGGTAGTGGTGAGGGAAGAGAGTTCATTACCTTCACATGCTATGTTTGGACTCGTGGTTGTCTTGCTAATCTCGAGTTTTACTCGAAACGAGTAAAAGTCCAAGTGTGGGGGTATTTGACAACACCAAAATGTGTCGTGTTTAGTAGTGTTTATGAGCTCCGTTTAATATACTTTTTACGGGTCGTTAGCATCGTTTTATGCTAACCTTAGTCCTTGTAGTTATTTTAAGCCAAGTTTTAGAGTCAAGCATGGAAGTCAACTAAAGTCAAAGTCAAACCCGAGACCCGAGACCAAACCCGACTAAAAACTGGCATTTAAAGGGGTCAACGAAACTCAAGGCGAGCAACCAAGAGTAAAAACTGGCAGACTAAAACGCTGCCAGCGTCACCAGAACGTTGCCAGCGTCACCAGAACGCTGCCAGCGTCCCACGACGTTGTCGGCGTCCGTGGGCGCTGCCAGCGTCCTGGCCTGGGACACGTGTTTCTTCATGTTCCGTCTCGTCATTTTGAGGCCCATTTCTCGAAGGCCCTAGGTTTTTGAGCCAAGGGTATAAAAGAACCAGATTTTACAGAGAGACAACTATCCATACAATTCCATAACATTCCACAACAAAGCACTAAAGATTGGGAATTCTCTAATTTTTGGTTCTTCATTTTGGCTTGTAACTTTGAGTTGAACTTTATTATTTGGGTTGTAATTCTTGATTATGGGTAGCTAATCTTCCATTTCTTAGTGTAATTGGAACAAGTTTTCCTCTTTTAGCATTGTAAGACTCTTTGAACCTCTTCTTCTTTAGTTAATACCATTTTCTCATGTTTATTTTCCATTGTTGAATGAATTATTGTTGAGACTAACCCTCTTAGGAAGTAGTTTGTTTAATTAGTGTTTTGTCTAGATAATTTTGGTTAATTTGTCTTGATATTGTTGAAGCAACCTTGAAAGATTGCAACTTTGGTTTAAAGTTGGAATCTTTTGAGTGGAATTTGGTTTATTGTGTGGTTAAAACATGGTTTAGTGTTTTATTACATGATTCTAGCTTGTTTCTTTGGTTTTGTTCATAAAGTTTCCATCTTTGATTTGGACTCATGTTTTAACGGGTGTAAATTGGGTTGTAAAGGGTCATCCTTGGTTGAGTTAATCCTTGTTGACTAATTTCTTAGAAACTTGTATTAGATAACTAGAGAAGAAAGGAAAGGAAGAGTTTTTATTTTGCTAATTGTTGAGAACTTGGGAAAATTACACTAAGTTAGTTTCTTTATGTTCGAATATTTTAATCTTAAGTACTTGTTGTTTATTTTAGACTTGTTAATGAATTTACCAAAACAAACTTTCTTCATATGTGTTATCCTACATGTTTTTGTCATTGTTAATATCATAGTTTGTAATTAATTTAAGTTTGTGTCTTAATTAGTGTCTTAATTAGTGATTAGAGTAATTAGTTAGTAATTAGCTTTGTTAATTGGTTTTTAGCAAGAGTCTAGAATTAGTTAATTTAGTTAATCCCGCCTTCTCTTGGGTTCGACCCTATTCTTACCATTTACTACCTTTATTTAAGATAGTTTGTGTTTGTTTAAGAGATATCAATTGTTATTTGACCATAGCTAATTAGCGGAATTAACGACATGTGAAATTAGCCTCGTCAATAAGGTTTATCTCAAAGGGATGGACTGACTTTCTTATACTCCTAGTAACTATAGCTCCTGATCTGGAGGAAAATTTGTGAAGTTAAGAACATGCTTAGACCTAGACCTGTACATCGGGCCGGGCTGACCTTGGGTCGGGCTGGGGGAGGGGGGGCCCGAGCCCACAATTATGGCTGTGACCGGGCTGGGTTACCCGGGCCGGGCTGGTCAGATTGAGGCCCTGAACCGGCCCGGTTATGGGTGTGTGAGGCGGGCCGGGCCGGGCTGCACGGGTCATTCAATTTTTTTTTTTTAAATATATAAATTAAGTGATTGTGATATTTAAAGACGTATTCGGTTTAGCCGTTTAATAGTTATTTTTCCCAAATATTTATTTAGTGATTAATAAAGGGGAAAAAAAGAAAAATAAAAGAAGGGCTTGATCGAAATTAATGTAACTCTTTTAAAACGATATCAAATATTTTGTTTAATTGATATCGTTTTTCAAATTACGTTAATTAGGATGCCTACGTATCTCGAAAGAATCAAGGCCCACGTAGTTCTCCACTTACCTTACTTACCTTACTTACCTTTACGATGTCGGTTGGATGGGTGGTGAATGGTGATCAATCTTCGTCGTCTTCTTCGGGCGTTTCGGCAATTGATGAACCACCGGTTGTTGATAATAAATCATCCGTTGTAATATCTTCTTCTTCGTCTTTAATTCCTTGCATTCTTTTTTGTGCTTGATCCCAATATTTTTTGCACACACACATTTTGGCGGTTCTTGAATCCAAACTTGATCTTTTCTCATCAAGAACTCTTCTACCTGCACTAAAAGCCGACTCGGACGCAACGGTGGAAGCGGGTACAACTAGTACATCTCTAGCAACTTTGGATAATATGGGAAATTGTGCGGAGTGATTTCTCCACCATGTTAGAATATCGGGTTGTTGCCCAATAACATTACTATGATCAAAGTTTAAATACTCGGTAATAGTATGAGCGGTAGAGGATGATGTAGAACTAGAAGAAGAAGAGCTCGATTTTCTAAAGATTTTGTTAGCTAAACGGTGATCCAATATGGTGTTGGTTGGCATTTTAGACTTCTTATAAGTAGGTTCACATTGACCACTAAGTTCATTTTCATATAATGCATATAATTGATGAACAATACCAATAGCATAATCAACATCAAGTTGGGTATTATATTCAAAACCTAAAGCACCATAATAAAAATCTAAAAGATCTTTTAAACCTTTTGCTTTAACACATGGATCAAATAGCATACCAACACAATAAATAGTGGGAAATTTGGTAAAATAATCTAGCCATTTTGACTTCATTTTAGCAACAACCGGTTTCAAGCAAATAATGTTATCACAATTATTCAATTCATCAACAATAGAACAACATGGCATAATAACACAATGGACAGTAGGATCATAAACTTGTGAAAAAACATTTGTTGTATCTTTATAAGCTCTTAGTAAATCACACACATGTTTGGCAAGTGTCCACATAGATTCATCAATTAAGACTTCATCATCTTTAGAACCCACATGTTCATTATACAAAGTAATGATAACATTCTTATAAGCAATAGCATCTTTTAGCATTTTATAAGTCGAATTACATCTTGTAGGTGTATCTAATGACCATTTCTTAGGCCTTAAGCCCAACTTAGCACAAAAATTAATATATTCACGTCTAAAATTCATTCCATTTCTAATCCATTTAATTACTTGTCTAATTGGGTTTAATAAGGGATATAACATAGAAATACCTTCTTGGGCGGACAAGTTAACAATGTGAGCACAACATCTAATATGGATTAGTTCTCCATTTAATATCAAGTTCATATTTTGTTTAACATATTCAATGCATTTTGTGTTGGCGGAAGCATTATCAAAAGAAATAGACATGATTTGTTGTTTAAATTAAACTCATTAATTGTGTTGTTAATACGAGTGTAAATATTGTTACCGGTGTGACGTTCTTCCATTAAATCAAAAGCAATAATACGTTTCTCTAATCTAAAATCATCATCAATCCAATGTACGGTAATACATAAATAAGGTTCACCTTATTTAGATGTCCAACAATCACTAGTTAAACAAACACGATTTTTATATGTTGAAAAAAAAAGCAATAAATTCATTTCTAGTTTTTTCATATTGTTTTTTAGTACGGCGTTTTAATGTTTGTCTTGAATTTTTATAATAAAGCGGTTGTAAAGACAATTTAACAAATTCCTCCAACTCTTCACTATCACCATAAGTGAAAGGTTGCTCGGTCATGCAAACATATTTAGCCATGTTATCAATCATATCTTGTCGGTTATAAAAAAACGGTTTACCTCCACCGGGAGCCGACGTTGCATAGCCACTCATTGTTGGTTGATTATTCTTTCCTCCACCGGATTTTAAATTTTTAGCATCTAGCCCATGCTTACTTTCCAAGTGGCGGGCCAAAGTTCCCGTTCCCGTTCCCTTCTTCCATTTATAAGGGATGACCGGCTTCCCCTCTTGAGCACAAACTTTACAAGTACATAAAAAGTTTTTCGGACATTGGCTTGGCTCACCATCTTGAGGTACTTTGTTGTAAAACAACCAAACCCATGAAATATCGCCTTTCCTACCACCGGTATTTTTGGTAGTCGAACGGGAAGGAACAAAGGTTTGAGATTCTTGGGTATGTGGTACTTGAGTTGGTAAACATAATAAAAAAAAACTAATTAGTAACATACTAACATAATAATAAAAACTAATTAGTAACATAATAATATAAAGTAGTACAAATTAGAATATCAATTAATAAATATTTAGAATTTTAGAATATGAATCAATTAATTTGATTATATTTTTAATTAATAATATAATCAAATTAATTATAATTTAGTGTATGTAGAAATGAAATTATAAAATTAAAAACATTAAGAAGTAAAAGAATATCAAAGTATTTACCCTCAAACATTCTTTCCATTTCCTCTTGATCAATTTCTAGTGGAATATCAATGTTGATATTTTGAGACATTATGAGTTATGATAGAATTAGAGATATTATGAGAAATTAAAGAGAGAATTGAGACTAATTTATAATTTATAACTTGAGTAGTTGATGATGATAAATTAATAATTATAACTTGAGTATTTTTGAATAATTATAACTTATGTATTTTAGAATAATTAGAAGATTAAGAAGATAGATAAGATTGTGTGAGAAATTAGGTTAAATGAAGTGGGTATTTATAGAACAAATTGGGGGGGGGGAAACATTTTGATTTTTGAAATCAAATGACTAGAAAATATATAAAAAAAAAAAAGCATTAAAGACCAACGGCCGGCCCACTTTGAACCGGGCCGGTCTGGGCGGGCCGGGCTCAAGCAGTTCACGGGCCAGGGGCCGGGTTGGGAACCGGGCCGGTTTACTCCTTCACCAAACCGGGCCTGGCCCGGTTGGAGAAGCGGGTTGGGCGGGTTGGGGGCACGGGTTGGCGGGTCGGTTTTTTTTTGGACCGGTGACGTGGGCCGGGCTGAACCGGGCCGGGCTAGCCCGCCATGTTGGTCAGCTCTACTTAGACCTGCTCCAATGAATGATTACTGGTTGACTAATGACGATCAATACTTTATTTCTTTGGGGTATGTATGCCTGACTGAAAATACTGATTTGAAATTGGGCCATTGGGGTGGTGTAGAATTGCATGGAATAGGTTCAATAAACCTAAACATTGTTTTATCAATTGGATCATGTGGCAAGGGAGATTGCTAACCCTGGATAGGTTAAGTAGGAGGGGGATAGATACTGAAAACACAGACTGTTTCCTGTGTGGCTCCTTTGAGGAAAATCATCAACACTTGTTTCAAGAATGCCAGTATGTTGGCTGCTGCTATAATCTTCTCTGTGACTGGATTAAGATTGATCGTTGAGTCTGCTATAACTTTACTGCTCTTCTGCACTTAAGAAATATGACAGGATTCAGAAGGAAGGTGTGCTGGTCTCTAATAGTAGCAGTACAATATGGGGTATTGTGTGCCAGAAATGTGAGTAGATTGGATATGTATGCCAAGCATCCTCGCAAGGATTGAAGAGATTAGGATCCACGCTAGATTGAGACTGTTGTCTATTGTACATGAGCAACTAAATCAGGGAAATATCAATTGGAGTAAAGGCAAAAGATTAATGTAGTAGTTATCTCTTTTTTTTCTGATTAATAGTCACTAAGTAATTGGAATGTATAAGGAGAACATGTATTGTCATTTGTAACCATTGCCTACTGGGCTGTTTTGATATAAAACTTTCATTGTTACCAAAAACAAAAAATTAGAATGTTCGGATTTAAAATGGTTTTGTGCTAATATGAATGTCTTTTAACATTTTCATACTTATTCCGCAGAGATTCGTTTATGGGAGAGAGTGAGGAGGTAGTTAAGTTGGAGCAGGTGCAGGTAGATGCGGGATTTAGTAGAGTAGACGGTTTGAGGATATGTTATATTTTATTCGGAAAATTCACATGGTACCCTCGAGATTTGCCATTTTGCACGAAATACCCAAAATTTTGATCTTGAAAACTTTAAGAGGTCATAACTCGTGTTTACGAGATCAGAAAGTGACGATTTTTTTTTTCAAATCGATCGTCTTTTCAAGTACTACAATTTGAAAAAAAAAATTGTCGAGTTCGGAATTCGTAACCAAGATATATGCTCGCTCAAAGTTTGTTCGGTCAAAAAAACTTTGACATGCAATAGCTCCTAGCTACGGGATCCAAATACAATAATTTTTTTTTTCAAATCGTAGTTCTCGGAAAGATGATCGATTTGAAAAAAAAAATTGTCACTTTATGATCTCGTAAACACGAGTTATGACCTCTTAAAGTTTTCTAAATTAAAATTTTGGGTATTTCGTGCAAAATGGCAAATCTCGGGGGTACCATGTGAATTTTCCGTATTTTATTACTTGGTGGTTGGTTTGAGGATATGTTATTTTTTTTACACACTTTTACTCCCTCATAATGTCATAGATCTAAGACAATGTTTATTTTATGAGCACCTTACTATAAAATGGTATCATTATTTATTGAGTAAATTGATAAACAATACTAGTATAAGGACCCTATTTTATAAATTGTACATACATAATCAATACAAAAATATTAACTTCTATCTACAAATAATACCAAGTCTTTCCTTGCTAGTTTCATATCAACATCATCATCTCTAATGCTTGTTCTTATTAATATGAGTGAGTCGTAGTGCAATGTAAATACTCAGAAAAGTATAGATTTCAGTAGGTTTTAATGCTTGTAAGACACACACACAAATGAAGACACAAAGGACTTGAATTGGACTTGTTGTTGTGTTGAAAGTTTCTGAATTTTATAAGAAAATGAAGTAAGAACAAGATAGTACTCTTCCAAAGCACAAAGCCAATGGATAGAGGTTGTGATGAATGATTCCAGCAACTCAGCAATGACTCAAACAACACTCTTCTAGCACTAAGCAAAGAAGGGACTCAAGCACACAACCATGAGTTTAGAAATTGGAAACAAAGGTTTCAATTTTTCATTCATTCATCAAATCTGATTTCATTAGGTTACAAAGCAAGGCTTATATAGGCCAAGAGAGACACATCTAAGGGTCTCAAATGCATCATCTAATGTACAATAAGTCGTGGCCTTGGCCTTACACAAATCAGAATACTAACTAGGATACAAAAGCATAAAGTAATAAAGCATAAAGCACAGAAAACAGGCTGCTCCTCTTTGTCTTGTTGTGCAAGGTCAATTAAGATGTGTAAGACCTTGGAGCTTGGGCTTGGCAGCTACCATCTTCAAGTACAAAGGGTTAGGATGTCTTTCAAGTCGTGCCCTTGTCTTGCCTAGCCAAATATAGCACCCAAAACAGCCTTGGTACAAGACAATGCTGAAATGTCCCTATCTGGACCCATTTGTTTGTTCTTAGCTAAACCTGCTCTTTTATTGTGAATTAGCAAAAACTTTCCTGGACGTTTATCTTCCTAAGACCCTAAACTAAGAGTGTTAGGCCTTGGAACAACTTAATTCATATTAGGGGTTGCCTTGGACGAACCTCTTTGATGTTGGACCTGAACCGGGTGAGATAGGACATGGACCCTTCTGATTGCATTTTATAACACTCATAACTCTCTGCTCAAGATGAATTTGAAGACCCATGATAGCTCATGTGAAAGCTATGGATGTTAGCTTTCTCCTCCAAAAAGAATCACCCCTAAACATTCAGTAGATTTTGAGTTATGCAACTTTGAGTGCAGATTGGTCTTAATCACATACCCAGCAGACTTGCCACTAACTATACCCGTTTTGCTCAGGCCATAAATTTCTCTTTAGGATGATGTAGGAGTACCCTAAGCTGCCATTGGAAAGCTAAATGAGTTATCTTTCCCCTCCATTTGGAATCACACAAATAGCATGCTCCAATCTTCAGTTATGATCCATTTGGCAAGAGGGGGTCAGACTGATCTCTACATTGCACTCTTCTGTAGGGGATATCTTGTAGCAGCCATAACTCAAACTACGTACCTGATATTGGGCTGATTCCAAATTCATTGTATATCCAAGACCATAAGCTTTCCAATGACTCAAGAATCAAAGGATTTGCACGAGTAGAACTTGAAATATGAAGCTTGAAAGTCAGGCCCGTACAATTGAAATCTCAAGATGCTAATGTTGATCCCCTAAATTGCCTTCATTTGGGATGTGTACTTAGACATTCCCATGCACGGTTGTATTAGCACAAAAACGAGTGACAATGCAACAAGTTTTGTTGCATGTAGTGTATTAATACGGTAGATAGGGGAATTAATGTAGGTTTATGGGTTGATTGTGGTATATTCACATAAAGATTGGCTCTTTTGGTAGTCTCTTCATTTTGTGCACACAAAGTGTTTGTTGAAATGTTTTAATGAGTAATTTGAGTTATCTCAATATTTAATTGCTAGTTTGAGTGAGAGCTTGGACTTCTATTGTGTAGGGTGTGTGTAATACTTCGTATTTCTGAGTACCTTGTACTCGGTCGAGTAAGGGTCCCTCGACCGAGTGCGATGTGTATTCAGCCGAGTGAGGTTGGTGTGTCAGTTAGGCAGCCTTCTACCTAGTTGGCACTCGGCCGAGTGTACTGTGCACTCGACCGAGTGCGGTGCACTCGACCGAGTGCACCGGTGTGCGGGATTTTATCGGGCGATTTGATTAAAGATAATTAAGAGGTATTAAAAGATTATTCCGTCAGTTTATCATTCATAATCAAACCCAAAACTTTATAAACTCTCTTAAAACCTCTCAAGCATCTTTAATAATTCCAACCCGGATTAGATATCTTCTTGTCTTGTTTGTAACACCCGAAAATGTACCCTATTTGTATTTTAAAAATATTATACGGATACTTTTCAGCGAAATTTTAGATTTAGTCTAGAACTTAGTTTCCATGTCTATTTTAGCAAATCGGAGTTCGTTTTCGGACTTTACTCGAAATTCCGTGTGAGTTACGCCTTAAGGCGCTTTTGGGCTTTCCCCCCATATTTTTCCACTCACCTTTATATCCCCATTTTTCCCTCATCTTTTCCACTTACTTCTTCTTCCTCACCAAGCCACCAACCCCTAAACCCCATTTATGGATCAACTTAAACTCCTCACTATTCCTTCATTCCTCACTCAAATCTCCTTATTTTCATCTTAATCTTCCGCTCTCATCGTCCTCTACCTTGTGTGGTAATAAAATTACCGTCTTTCTCATTTTCAATTTTTCCGTCTTTCTCAAAGGTAAATTATATTCATCTTTTGTCGTCTTTGTATAGGTGGAGACCTTCAAGACTCCGATAAGGATTACTACCTAGTGGAGGAAGACTTAGAAATCGATTGAAGACGTGTAAAGGTAACGGTGAAGGGTTACTCGATATCATTACGTGTTTTATATGCTTTAGTCGATGCTTACTAGATATCTAGTGATATTTATTAGATATGTAATATAGTTTGATGTTAGTAAATGTGTTGGAATTGATTGTTGTAGCTATGGGTTGTTGTTTGTTGATAATTGTTGATGATTATTGATAGTTGATAATAGTTATTGATGATTGTTGAAAATGGATGTTGAAGCTTTTTGTTCTCGGGTGAATGTGCTCCCAGCCGGGTGCCCGGCCGCCGGTCCCCCTGACCAGTTGGGAACACGGTTGACTTTTCCGAGAATTTTTGGTGTAGTGTTGGTCCCAGCCGGGTGCCCGGCCGCCGGTCCCCCTGGCCGGCTGGGAACACGCTGTATTTTTGGATGATTTCGTTTGTTGACGATGTCCCAGCCGGGTACCCGGCCGCCGGTCCCCCTGACCGGCAGGGACTCACTGCACTGACTCGTTTTAGTAAAATGATCATATCTCCTTCGTTACTTGCTTGTTTTGGGCTTGTGACCTACCGTTGGAACCGTTAGAGGATACGCTATCATCTTCACTTGGAATTTCTGCATTTGAATGTCTAGAACTCTAGTTATGACCGTTTGAAGTGGACCCTTATTTTAGTTGGTTTCCAAACATGTCGTTTTGAGAGGGGATATATGTTTCTTATTTATTATGCTTCATAAAGTTGTTCTAATGCTTATGTATCATGTATTCATTCATTTTTATCATAGTTAAATTTATATAATTCCTTATTCTCATGTTTGGTGACGATTTTTGATGTGTCCCTATTTGAGTCGGTTTTACATATGTTTTGATATGAGCTCTAATCGTTGATTGCTATGAACTCTCATTCCCCGGTCATACTTTATAACCGTTAGACTTAAATGTCGGAGCGGTGAAGTGTAACCGTGATGCCGTTGTGCATTTGTTTAGTGGGGATATGACGACGTTGTTAGGAGGCGAACGCAATGCGTTGATCGACCCGACCGTTAAATGTTGTATCCTTGCGAGGTGGTGTCATTGCATGTAGTGTACCAGCTTGAATTTTGAATATAGATCTCTTTCCGCCTCTTTCGTGTGGTTTAGCCAAATTTGGGGTACTCGACGTCTTTGTATGATCTAGTCTTGGATGTGGAACGTCATACCACATGTCGAATCGAGATATGTCTTATCCCGAGAGTCTGGCCAGGTTTAGACTAGGACCGTATTATTATCGTCGTGCTACCGAGAGGATTAGAGTCTTGGGTGTACGAAACATCTTATTGTACACGATTCCGGGAAACGTCTTATCCCGTGAACTTGTTTGTCTAGGTCATGAGTATACGAAACGTCTTATCGTATACGGTTTCAGGAAATGTCTTATCCCGTGGGCTTCCCGATGCGTGTATTTTATATAGACTTTTTAGTCCATTTATGCACGCATTTCTATGTCATTTAGGTGATATTTTGTCACCATATGCCCCTATTTGACTACTTTGTACTTTCATTACCATTTTGTAGGTACAAGCTGCGTAGTAGCGGAAACCGAGCCGAAACAGTCCACTTTGCATGCGTTTAGGAGAATGGAAGGAACGGAACATAAGCTCTTGCATGGGAAAGCGTGAACCCGCTCGCAATCAAGGCCAAAGTCATGACTCACATTATGTGCCAGGCCAGAAGACCTCGATCGACTATATATTTGATCGATCGAGGGGAGTTGAAGTGAGGAAGACCTCGATCGAGCTATAGCTTTGATCGATCGAGGGATAGCTGTGGACAAGTTGGTCGATCGTGAGAAGGAAGTCTTCGATCGACTGATACTCTCAAATAAAGACCTCGATCGAAGAGAATATTTCCTCGATCGAGTGGAACCTATCACGGGCCTTAAGTCCTTAGTCTAATTAGGGTTTAGAGTCGTGTTATACATTATATAAGACTCTTTGTTTTCGTCATTAGAGGGGATTGAATTATCAGCGATTATTATCATTTACTTAGCATTAAACATTAGTTTCTGAATTATTAATCTTCTAGTTTGCATTCGGGTTTATCGTCGTGGATTTGTTCTTTACGCCGGATTTGCTAAGATTGTAAACTCTTTTCTCTCTTTTATTCTTAACCTTTGTTTTAGTCTTAATTACTGTTTTACTTTTCTTAATTGCTGCGTTACTGTTTTTATGCTTGTTAATTACGATTATATCATGTCTAGTGTCATATATTCAATCGTCTTTATTAGCATCATTAATAGCATGAGTAGCTAATTCCCTTGTATGTTGGGATGAGGAAAACTGTAGTTGAGGCATGATAGGGTAGAGTATTTTAGTTAGTCTTGAATATGAGAATTAATCTGAGCAATTTAATTGAGGTTAGTCGAATGAGTGCACGCAGGAAACTAGCTAGGTAGTTAACCCCGACCTGGATTGAGAGATTGGAAGGGAAAGGCTTGCTTAGAATTGATAGGTTACTCCTAAGAGGACGAGAGTTAATTAGGAAAATCCCCAGGATGGTTTGAGACCGAGAGGAGAAAACCATTGCCCTTCTCATTGATAGATTGACTGACTTAGTTGACCCGTAGATGCCGATATTGCAGTGGACCGAATCCTAGCATATTCTTCCTTTTTCTGATTTATTTCGTATTAATCTCTACCTTTATTTCTTTTCCTTTAAATCTTATTTAGTTTAGTTTAAACCAATTCAAAACCCCCTAGTTTGTGACTGGCAGATTTAGATTACAGTTAGTTATTTTTCCTCCCTGTGGAGATCGACCCTACTTCCGCTATCTTCTTAGTTAGTAGACTTAGGCTTTTATTCTTGGTGTATAACGACTCGCATCAAATTTTGGCGCCGTTGCCGGGGAGGCTATTTAATTTTCTGCTTACTTATTTCTGTCTCGTCTTAAGGAATTTCTAATTCCTTAAGACTGTTCTTATTTTTTTCTCTCTATAGTTGTGTATGCGCAGGTCCCAAAGGCTCGAGTTAGTGGAAGCTGATCCAGAGCCCGAAAGAACCTTCTTACGAAGAAAGAGAGGGTTAGATAAGACTGTTCAGGAGGAAGACTTGAGTACTTCTGAATCCGTCTTCGATAGTTTTATTTTCGAGGAAGATTCGACTGTTGAGACTACCATACCAGCAAAGATGCAACGAAAATACTCAGAAAAGTATAGATTTCAGTAGGTTTTAATGCTTGTAAGACACACACACAAAGGAAGACACAAAGGACTTGAATTGGACTCGGGTTTGTGTTGTAAGTTTCTGAATTTGTAAGAAAATGAAGTGCAGCAGGAGCTCACCCAAGGAGTCTTGATGATCAAACCACAAACAAGACAAGCTTGACCCCTCAGATGGAAGCTCGAGTTACAAGGTCCAAACAACAAGCTATGACAAGCCAAGATCAAGCCAGGCTAAGCCACACCAATGAAGAAGACAGTCCAGGGTTCAACAACCCATGCCAAGCCCCAACACAACCCACGTTACCCACACAAAACAGAAACAAAGCCATTCAGGCCCAGACAGACCAATTAACAAACCCTGCATCTAGGAGGTAAACCAGGGCATCCTAACCACCCCCACTATGGCCTACCATCAAGCCAACCCTCTAATCTACAAGTTTGCCCAGGACAAACCCTTTTGAAGTCTAGCAAAAACTCATGAAACAGACATCCCAAGCTAGAGTCCAGTGAGCAGCATAGCAGAGGCAGCACATGTTCAGAATTGGTTTCCTTTTTGCCTAAGTCAACTTGTCCTCATCCAAGGCAGGTTTATCTAAGTTCTAATAAGAGTGGAGAGTCCCAAGGAGCAATAAAACACCCAGAGCAAAGCAGCAAGACAACAAGAACATCAGAGTTCTATTTCAGGAAAAATACAAAAACTGCTTTATTGCTTTTTGCATCAGTCTGTTTGTGTCTTTTGTGTCTGTACTAGCTAGTTGTTAAACTCGTCCTCTTGTGAGGTTCTTAATTAGTGTTAGTAGAAGTAGTTTAGATCCTAAGCTGGCCCTTGGATGATCTATACATCCAATGGTTCACAAGATATCAGCCTCTCTATATAAGGAGGTCTTGTATGTTGTTGTAAGGCAGACTTTATGAATGAATTAAACTTTGAGAAATCCCTCAAAACTTTCAAACTTGTGCTAAGAGCTGTAGTTTGAGTCAAGCCTGATACATCTGCAAGGTGTTTGATCAGTGTCTTGCTTTGTGAGTCAAGTTATATCTGTGCCTTGCTGTGGTTAACTTGCTTGCTGTTTGAGTCTAGTCTAGGGTGTTTGTGCTTTGCTGTAACACTTGAAAACTGTCTCTAAAACCAGTCTTTGAGTCCTTTCTCTTGTGCCTTGCTGTAGAGGATTGTCTCTAAGTCATATCCCTTGAGTTTCAGTTAAACAACTCACCCTCTCTAAAACAACATCCATTTGTTACTTGACATTGTTCTCAGTTTGAGTCAAGCTAATCAAGTTTACTTAAAACTTGTGAACCTTAGTAGTTTACACTCCAAATTGGTTATCAGAGCTTTGGTTGAGAGTCTTAGTGAGTTCATTTTCCCTAACTACATTTAAAAACACAAAAATAGCCCAATGAGTGAAGAGAGACTGGCAGGAGTAGAAGCAAGGATGGAGGATCTGGCTGGGATTGTAACCACCCTAACCAGAACTCTGGACCAGGTAATAGGCAACCATTTGCTTGCTGGAGGAAGAGGCAGAGGACGTGGAAGAGGCCAAGGAGGAGGCAGAGGAAGGCCACCTGATGATGAAGAGTATCCAGACTCAGATGACTCAACTAGAAGCAGAGCTTCCATCCACAGGCACATAGACAAGCATCTTAAGGTAGATATCCCTGAGTTTTCTGGTAGTCTTAATCCTGATGATTTGTTAGAATGGCTAAGGGAAGTAGAAAGGATCTTTGAGTACAAAGGATATAATGATTCTAAGTCTTTTAAAGTAGCCATCCTTAAACTGAAAGGGTATGCTTCCCTTTGGTATGAAACTATGAAAGGGTTAAGGGCTAGGGAAGGTAAAGAACCCATCAAGTCTTGGACTAAACTGAAAAAGAAACTACTAGACAAGTTTGTTGCTAAGGATTACACCCAGGATCTGTTTATCAAATTGTCTAAGTTGAAACAAGGAGACAAACCTGTTGAATCTTATCTGAGAGAGTTTGAACAACGCACCTTGCAGTGTGATATAAATGAGAAACCTGAGCAAAGGATTGCTAGGTACTTAGAGGGTCTAGATAAGAACATTGCTAACAAGGTTAGGATGCAACCACTGTGGTCATTTGATAATGTTTTCAACTTATCTTTGAGAATTGAAAAGATAGGAAAAACTAAGCCTGTTACACCAAAACCTGTTAGGCCTTTTCAAACCAGACCTTATAGTGGGTTGAGAACCATGGATACCCCTAAGACAGCACCCCCACCTACCTTAGACAAGGGAAAGGGCATCATGGGTCAAAAGCCAAGCACTTCATTGACTGAGAACAGAATTAGGTGCTTCCAATGTCAAGGCTATGGACATTTCAGGAAGGATTGCCCTTCTAAGAAGACCTTAACTATAATGGAGGTTGAGGCTTGGGAGAAAGAAGGTCTAGTTGAATATGAAAGGGATGAGCCTGAGGTTGAAGAAGTGATGAGTGAGGAAGAAGAGTCTAGTCAGGAGGCAATAGTGGCACTCCCTGACACAGGCCACAGCTTGGTCCTATGGAGAGTAATGCATTCACAACATATACCATTGGAGGAGGATCAAAGGTCCCTCCTTTTCAGAAGCAGATGCACCATACAAGGGAGGGTTTGTAACCTTATTATAGATGGAGGTAGTTGTACCAATGTGGCCTCTGTTACTATGGTTGATAAGCTGAAGTTGAGCACTCAAGAACACCCTCATCCCTATAAGTTGAGATGGTTGAGTAAGGGAGCAGAGGTTAAGGTGGATAAGCAATGTATGGTCCCTTTCTCCATTGGAAGTGTGTACAAGGATGAAGTATTGTGTGATGTGGTTCCAATGGATGCCTGTCACTTGCTATTAGGAAGGCCATGGGAGTTTGATAAAAGCTCCATACACCAAGGAAGAAGCAACACCTATTCCTTCAAGCATGGGAGCAGGAAGGTGACATTAGCCCCCTTGCCACCACATCAGAAGAGCTATGGGAGTCCTAGTATGGCTGAAGATTTTAGTGGAGTCTTGTTTCTATCTGAGTCAGCAATGGTCAAAGAGTGTAGTGAAGAGCAAAATATATTAATGCTGCTATCAAAAGAAGTTCAGGAAGAGGAGTCTAAGGTAACCCCTGCAGAAGTTAAACCCCTCATTGATCAATTCAAGGAAGTGTTCCCAGAGGAACTTCCTGATGGCTTACCCCCTTTAAGAAGAATTGAATACCAAATAGAACTTGTGCCAGGGTCCGTACTACCTAATAGACCAGCCTATAGATGTGATCCTAAGGCTACACAAGAGCTGCAGAAGCAAGTTGGAGAGTTGATGAGTAAAGGGTTTGTAAGGGAGTCATTAAGCCCTTGTGCTGTGCCTGCATTGTTGGTTCCTAAGAAGGATGGGACTTGGAGGATGTGCATAGATAGCAGGGCTATCAACAACATCACAGTCAAGTATAGGTTCCCTATACCTAGGCTTGATGACATGTTGGATGAGCTGAGTGGCTCAAGGTTCTTTTCTAAGATTGATTTGAGGCAAGGTTACCATCAATTGAGGATCAGGGAGGGAGATGAGTGGAAGACAGCCTTCAAAACAAAGCATGGCCTTTATGAGTGGCTTGTCATGCCCTTTGGCCTGTCAAATGCCCCAAGTACCTTCATGAGGTTGATGACAGAAGTGCTTAGGCCTTGCCTAGGGAGATTTGTGGTGGTATACTTTGATGATATCCTCATCTACAGCCAGAGCAAGGATGATCATTTGAGGCATCTTGAGGCTGTGTTTGACATACTTAAGGAGAGTAAGCTCTTTGGGAAGCTTGAGAAATGCACCTTCATGACTGAGGAAGTCAAATTTCTAGGATATGTGGTATCTGGTAGAGGCATTTCAGTTGATCAAGATAAGATCATTGCAGTGCAGTCTTGGCCTATCCCTAAGAACATTACAGAAGTGAGAGGGTTTCATGGCCTAGCCTCTTTCTATAGGAGGTTCATCAAAGATTTTAGCACTATTGCAGCACCCCTCACTGAATGTATGAAGAGAGGAGAGTTCACTTGGACTGAGAATGCCTTGCAGGCTTTCAAACACATGAAGAAGCTCTTGTGCAGTGCACCTATCCTCAGGTTGCCAAACTTTGATTGCCTATTTGAGGTTGAGTGTGATGCAAGTGGAGTGGGGATTGGAGCTGTCCTCATCCAAGAGAAGAAACCTGTAGCCTACTTTAGTGAAAAGCTAAGTGGTGCCAAGCTGAACTATTCTACATATGATAAAGAGTTCTATGCTCTTGTCAGAGCTCTAAGACATTGGAGTCATTACCTGAAGCCCAAGCCTTTTGTCCTACACTCTGATCATGAGGCATTGAAGTACATAGGAGGTCAACATAAGCTCAGTCATAGGCATGCTAAGTGGGTGGAGTTCCTCTAGTCATTCACCTTTTCTAGAAAATACAAAGAGGGCAAGCAAAATGTGGTGGCTGATCCTTTGTCTAGGAGGTACACTCTGCTATCAACCATGGAGCAAAGGGTTCTTGGCTTTGAGTTCATGAAAGATATGTATCAAGAAGATCCAGACTTTGCAGAAGATTGGTTAGCACAGAAAGAGGGAACAAGAACCATTGATTCACCCTACACCCTGCAAAATGGATTCTTGTTCAAAGGAAACAAGCTGTGTGTTCCCAGAGGATCTTATAGGAGTCTATTGATCAAGGAGGTACATGGAAGTGGCCTTGGAGGACACTTTGGGTTTCAGAAAACTGTGGACATACTACAAGATCAATTCTACTGGCCTAAGATGATGGGAGAAGTTCAAATAGTGCTCAGAAGGTGTGGAGTTTGTCAAAAGGCCAAGAGTTCTTTTCAAGCAGGACCTTACACTCCCCTACCAGTCCCATGTAGGCCTTGGGAAGATGTAAGTATGGATTTCATAGTAGCATTACCTAGGACATCAAGAGGGAAAGATTCTATCATGGTGGTTGTGGATAGGTTCAGTAAGATGGCACATTTCATTGCTTGCAAGAAGACTGAGGATGCTGTGAGTGTAGCAGAGCTATACCTTGATGAGGTGGTGAGGTTACATGGAGTCCCAAGGACTATTGTGTCTGACAGAGACACAAAGTTTATGAGCCATTTCTGGAGAACATTGTGGAAGCTACTTAACACTAGGTTGTTGTTTAGTACCTCCCATCATCCTCAAACAGATGGCCAAACTGAGGTGACCAACAAGACCTTGGGAAGGATCTTGAGGTGTATAGTCAGCAAATCTCTCAAGGATTGGGACTTGAAGTTGGCTCAAGCAGAGTTCTCTTTCAATAGAGCTCCATCAGCAGCCACAGGCCACTCCCCCTTTGAAGTGGTCTATGGTACTAACCCCTTAATGCCTTTGAGTTTGTCTAATGTGTGCAGGTCAGAGGTCCACTATGATGCCAAGAAGAGGGTGGAACAAATGCTAAAACTCCATGAATCAGTCAGAAAACAAATTGAGAAAGCTAATGATCTATACAAGAAGAATGCCAAGGTTCCTAAGACCAAGAAAGACTTTGCACCAGGAGACCTAGTATGGATAAACCTAAGGAAAGAAAGGTTCCCTTCCAAGAGAAAGAACAAGCTAGAGCCCAGAGCAGATGGTCCTTTTCAAGTCATAGAGAAGATAGGTCCTAATGCCTACAAAATTGATCTACCAGGAGAGTATGCAGTCCATGAAACATTCAATGTGGGAGATCTTAGTCCCTTCTATGAAGACTCTGAGGGGGAGGAAGACACAGGCTTGAGGTCAAGCTCTTTTCAACCTGGGGAGGCTGCAGCAGGAGCTCACCCAAGGGGTCTTGATGATCAAACCACAAACAAGACAAGCTTGACCCCTCAGATGGAAGCTCGAGTTACAAGGTCCAAAAAACAAGCTATGACAAGCCAAGATCAAGCCAGGCCATGCCACACCAATGAAGAAGACAGTCCAGGGTTCAACAACCCATGCCAAGCCCCAACACAACCCACATTACCCACACAAAACAGAAACAAAACCATTCAGGCCCAGACAGACCAATTAACAAACCCTGCATCTAGGAGGTAAACCAGGGCATCCCAACCACCCCCACTATGGCCTACCATCAAGCCAACCCTCTAAGCTACAAGTTTGCCTAGGACAAACCCTTTTGAAGTCTAGCAAAAACTCATGAAACAGACACCCCAAGCTAGAGTCCAGTGAGCAGCATAGCAGAGGCAACACATGTTCAGAATTGGTTTCCTTTTTGCCTAAGTCAACTTGTCCTCATCCAAGGAAGGTTTATCTAAGTTCTAATAAGAGTGGAGAGTCCCAAGGAGCAACAAAACACCCAGAGCAAAGCAGCAAGACAACAAGAACATCAGAGTTCTATTTCAGGAAAAATACAAAAACTGCTTTATTGCTTTTTGCATCAGTCTGTTTGTGTCTTTTGTGTCTGTACTATCTAGTTGTTAAACTCGTCCTCTTGTGAGGTTCTTAATTAGTGTCAGTAGAAGTAGTTTAGATCCTAAGCTGCCCCTTGGATAATCTATACATCGAATGGTTCACAAGATATCAGCCTCCCTATATAAGAAGGTCTTGTATGTTGTTGTAAGGCAGACTTTATGAATGAATTAAACTTTGAGAAATCCCTCAAAACTTTCAAACTTGTGCTAAGAGCTATAGTTTGAGTCAAGCCTGATACATCTGCAAGGTGTTTGATCAGTGTCTTGCTTTGTGAGTCAAGTTATATCTGTGCATTGATGTGGTTAACTTGCTTGTTGTTTGAGTCTAGTCTAGGGTGTTTGTGCTTTGCTGTAACACTTGAAAACTGTCTCTAAAACCAGTCTTTGAGTCCTTTCTCTTGTGCCTTGCTGTAGAGGAGTGTCTCTAAGTCATATCCCTTGAGTTTTCAGTTACACAACTCACCCTCTCTAAAACAACATCCATCTGTTACTTGACATTGTTCTCAGTTTGAGTCAAGCTAATCAAGCTTCCTTTAAACTTGTAAACCTTAGTAGTTTACACTCCATGAAGTAAGAACAAGATAGTACTCTTCCAAAGCACAAAGCCAATGGATAGAGGTTGTGATGAATGATTCCAGTAACTCAGCAAAGAGTCATTCAACACTCTTCTAGAACTAAGCAAAGAAGGGACTCAAGCACACAGCCATGAGTTTAGAAATTGGAAACAAAGGTTTCAAATTTTCATTCATTCATCAAGTCTGATTTCAACTTCTTACAAGCAAGCCTTATATAGGCCAAGAGATACACATCTAAGGGTCTCAAATGCATCATCTAATGTACAATAAGTCGTGGCCTTGGCCTTACACAAATCAGAATACTAACTAGGATACAAAACCATAAAGTAATAAAGCATAAAGCATAAAACAGAAAACAGGCTGCTCGTCTTTGTCTTGTTGTGCAAGGTCAATTAAGATCTGTAAGACCTTGGAGCTTGGGCTTGGCAGCTACTATCTTCAAGTACAAAGGATTAGGATGTCTTTCAAGTCGTGCCCTTGTCTTTCCTAGCCAAATATAGCACCCAAAACAGCCTTGGTACAAGACAATGCTGAAATGTCCCTATCTGGACCCATTTGTTTGTTCTTAGCTAAACCTGCTCTTTTATTGTGAATTAGCAAAACCTCTCCTGGACTTTTATCTTCCTAAGACCCTAAACTAAGAGTATTAGGCCTTGGAACAACTTAATTCATATTAGGGGTTTCCTTGGACGAAGCTCTTTGATGTTGGACCTGAACCGGGTGAGATAGGACATGGACCCTTCTGATTGCATTTTGTAACACTCATAACTCTCTGCTCAGGATGAATTTGAAGCCCCATGATAGCTCATGTGAAAGCTATGGATGTTAGCTTTCGCCTCCAAAAAGAATCACCCCTAAACATTCAGTAGATTTTGAGTTATGCAACTTTGAGTGCAGACTGGTCTTAATCACATACCCAGCAGACTTGCCACTAACTATACCCGTTTTGCTCAGGCCATAACTTTCTCTTTAGGATGATGTAGGAGTACCCTAAGTTGCCATTTGAAAGCTAAATAAATTATCTTTCCCCTCCATTTGGAATCACACAAATAGCATGCTCCAATCTTCAGTTATGATCCATTTGGCAAGAGAGGGTCAGACTGATCTCTACATTGCACTCTTCTGTAGGGGATATCTTGTAGCAGCCATAACTCAAACTACGTACCTGCTATTGGGCTGATTCCAAATTCATTGTATACCCAAGACCATAAGCTTTCCAATGACTCAAGAATCAAAGGATTTGCACGAGTAGAACTTGAAATATGAAGCGTGAAAGTCAGGCCCGTACAATTGAAAGCTCAAGATGCTAATGTTGATCCCCTAAATTGCCTTCATTTGGGATGTGCACTTGAACATTCCCATGGACGGTTGTATTAGCACAAAAACGAGTGACAATGCAACAAGTTTTGTTGCAAACTCCCCTTCTTCAAAAGAATTTGTCCTCAAATTCTGTTGGATCAAAATCAAAAGACTTGTTGCCAAGGGTTGTGTTCTCCTACTCTTCAAAAGATCAAGTACAACTTCAAAGATGGACTATCATGGCCTCCTCCCGGATCATAGACTAGAATGGTGAATGGCATGAGATATGTGCGTGGTACCATTCCCAAGTTCAGATTGCATACCCAACCAAGTATTGCTTGTTCCTCCGGGATCAAATGTGAGGTGTATGACATCCTCCCTAGACTTCACATCTACCCTCATTCTTCTTGTAGTATCATGAGCTTGTCTATCATTTGAGGATGGTGTTCCACCTGGATGAAATGTACTCATGACAAGCTTTGGACTCAACTTCGCATCAAGTATCCCAATACTTGTAGCACCGAAATCAGAATGTTCATATTTGCACCCCAAGCTTGGTTTGTTCTCATTGACTACTCTCCTAACATCCTTAGGTGACCAACACTCCTTAAGTGAAGCATAAGCAAGAAGCAAATCAGCTCCTAGGGTACCTCCTCTCACATTCAGCTCCTCTTGAGTAGATATCAAGTTATACAACGGGCCACTCACATCAAAACAAGCATCATTCACATAGCACGCATCCAAAGAAGTGCTTATACAACAAGTAGAACACGAGAAAACTTCAAGTGGGCAGCTATTGTTTTTGTGCATTGGACTCATCATACACAACACCAAATGAACTAAAACTTGAGCAACATCAAGTAGTGAACCTCCCCTTGGTGTTCCACATAATCCCAACAAGTTCTCCCAACCAATTTGAACATTACTCATCTTAAAACACAAGAAGATCGTAGCTGGACAGTAGGGTTTAGATTGATCAATTTCACTCCTCAACATGTATGAGGTAGCACCCAAATGAGCAAGAATAACTTGGAACCTCATCAACATGTAAGAATGAAAGTGTGGAGATGCAAGAGCACAAGATATACCTCTCAAGATGAAAGTTAAGAAGAAAGAATCATGGCTTGTGTAGAAGATCAATTTTGGCACACTTGAGAATGGAACAACCCAAGACACTCCTTTTGCTTCACCCTTGATCGACTCCCAAAACCTACCACCATTGAACATGACCATGGACTGTCCAAACTTCATGGTTTGAAGCTCAAGTAGTCCTTGGTCGACAATCACCTCTATAGGACCCAAATCAGTAGCTTGCTCATTGATGGCTCCACAAGAAAGGACAAGGCTATTCTCTTCTTCATTAGTAGGCTCATAGGTTGAGTTCAAGGAAGTTTTATTTTCAAAACATGGGTTCTCAATGATAGCACTACATGACCGTTTCACTTCAGCACATGTACTCATGACCTTTGGTTTAAGCTTAGACTTAGGACAAGCAACATCCAAGCATGACACAACCACCATTTGGCCTAAACTCTTATCTTTCCCAACTGTTTTGATGGCTTCTAAACTATCCCCTTTAGTTAAGACCTCATGATTTGTAGGCCTTACTAAGATCTTCTCAACATATAAGGCTAACTCAAGCAAATCATCATATGGATACAATACTTCTAAATCAATTCTCTTTGCAATTTCAGATTTCAAGCCATGGTAAAATCTAATTCCCTTTTGCACAACCTCAACATTCATATCACAAACAAAGTGTAGTTCCTCAAACAACTTAGCATATTCAAGGACACACAATGAACTTTGTTGAAGGGCTTTTAGTTCAGTCCACAAATCCTCCATGGTACAACAAGGTAGATACTTTTGTTTCATGTTCCTTTTAAGTTTAAACCAAGAACTAATCATACCCTTCCCTTCCATTCTCCTTGAAAGTTTAAGAGTATTATACCATAACAAAGCAAAATCCTTTAAACAAGACACAACAAGTTCAAGCTTCCTTTTTTCAGAATAACACTTGTGCTCAAAGTAGCATTCAACATCATACAACCAAGACACAAATGCTCTACTGTTTTTACCATTAAAGGAAGGAAGTATTGTGGTTTTACCTTTGCTCCCAAGGGTAGGATAGGACTTAGAACACTCATGTGGCAGGTGGTACTCCCCTTGGTACAAATCAGGTGGTTTAGGCTCCCTTAGAACACCATAGTTGCTGGTTGCCTTCTTTGGAAGCACATCACCTTCATACCTGCTTCTTAAAGCTTGGAACTTCACCCTAACTTCTTCTAAGGACTTGGAGATGGAACCAAGGTCACAAGGCTTCATTCTTTGACATGGAACATAAGGCATAACAAACATTGCTACTGATTTACTCACACAAATCAGATTGCACTCCTCTCTTGAAAAAAGGTTGTTTTGTGTTTATAATGTAGGTAGGTGTAAGATGACTCTCAAACCAAAGCTCTGATACCAATTGCAACGAAAATACTCAGAAAAGTATAGATTTCAGTAGGTTTTATTGCTTGTAAGACACACACACAAATGAAGACACAAAGGACTTGAATTGGACTTGTTGTTGTGTTGAAAGTTTCTGAATTTTATAAGAAAATAAAGTAAGAACAAGATAGTACTCTTCCAAAGCACAAAGCCAATGGATAGAGGTTGTGATGAATGACTCCAGCAACTCAGCAAAGACTCAAACAACACTCTTCTAGCACTAAGCAAAGAAGGGACTCAAGCACACAGCCATGAGTTTAGAAATTGGAAACAAAGGTTTCAATTTTCATTCATTCATCAAATCTGATTTCATTAGGTTACAAAGCAAGGCTTATATAGGCCAAGAGAGACACATCTAAGGGTCTCAAATGCATCATCTAATGTACAATAAGTCGTGGCCTTGTCCTTACACAAATCAGAATACTAACTAGGATACAAAAGCATAAAGTAACAAAGCATAAAGCATAAGACAGAAAACAGGCTGCTCCTCTTTGTCTTGTTGTGCAAGGTCAATTAAGATGTGTAAGACCTTGGAGCTTGGGCTTGGCAGCTACCATCTTCAAGTACAAAGGGTTAGGATGACTTTCAAGTCGTGCCCTTGTCTTGCCTAGCCAAATATTGCACCCAAAACAGCCTTGGTACAACACAATGCTGAAATGTCCCTATCTGGACCCATTTGTTTGTTCTTAGCTAAACCTGCTTATTTATTGTGAATTAGCAAAAACTTTCCTGGACTTTTATCTTCCTAAGACCCTAAACTAAGAGTATTAGGCCTTGGAACAACTTAATTCACAATAGGGGTTGCCTTGGACGAAGCTCTTTGATGTTGGACCTGAACCGGGTGAGATAGGACATGGACCCTTCTGATTGCATTTTGTAACACTCATAACTCTCTGCTCAGCATGAATTTGAAGACCCATGATAGCTCATTTGAAAGCTATGGATGTTAGATTTCTCCTCCAAAAAGAATCACCCCTAAACATTCAGTAGATTTTGCGTTATGCAACTTTGAGTGCAGATTGGTCTTAATCACATACCCAACAGACTTGCCACTAACTATACCCGTTTTGCTCAGGCCATAACTTTCTCTTTAGGATGATGTAGGAGTACCCCAAGATGCCATTTGAAAGCTAAATGAGTTATCTTTCCCCTCCATTTGGAATCACACAAATATCATGCTCCAATCTTCAGTTATGATCCATTTAGTAAGAAGGGGTCAGACTGATCTCTACATTGCACTCTTCTGTAGGGGATGTCTTGTAGCAGCCATAACTCAAGCTACGTACCTGCTCTTGGGCTGATTCCAAATTCATTGTATACCCAAGACCATAAGCTTTCCAATGACTCAAGAATCAAAGGATTTGCACGAATAGAACTTGAAATATGAAGCTTGAAAGTCAGGCCCGTACAATTGAAAGCTCAAGATGCTAATGTTGATCCCCTAAATTGCCTTCATTTGGGATGTGCACTTGAACATTCCCATGGACGGTTGTATTAGCACAAAAACGAGTGACAATGCAACAAGTTTGTGGCATCTTGCATTGATGATTTGTTTGTAGCCCACTCCAATTGACGGGTTTGGGTCTCGGGTCTCGGGTTTGACTTTGACTTTTGTTGACTCTCGGATTTGACTTTGACTTTAAATATTAATGTTTCGAATATATGATAATCCCTTTGCTTGTATAGCATGTTTTGTGACAGTTTTTGATATGTCCCACTTTGAGTCGGTTTTACACACGTTACGGTTTGAGCAATAATTTTCTATGTGCTTTGTACTCTCATTCCCTTGGCTACCTCCACGTAAGGCTAGAATGTCAGAACAGGGAGTGTATCCTTACTGCTTAATTGCATGTGTTTGTGACAACCCTCGCGAATGCTGAAATATAAAACATACAAGCATGTGAAATAATTTGCGGAAATACGGTATTTTAAAAACTTTTATACATGCAAGGTAGAAAATACGAGGAGTGTCCAAACATTACAAACTAAGTACGGAATACAACAAAGAGACGGAGTCTCTCAAAATGTTAACAAAGAACTAGTGATTAGCAAACAAGCTAAAATCGTCTAGAGGTGTTTTAATCCAGGGACAACGCCCGCTAGCTCATACCCGAACCCAAAATGTCAAGCAAAAGCCAACCATGCAAGCAACCTGTTCATCCATGGAAAACATGAACGCCACAATCAGTGGGGAGTAACTCCGGGTTCTCCCAGCCATATCACATTAAACGTAGATAGAAGGAAATACAAAAGTAGAGCATGCATACAAATAGGTATACATGTGAGAAACGATAAGAATAGATAGGCAATTCGATAATTAAAGATAAGAGCATATGGAATACAAATCAAAATCCATCATGTTATACAAAGACTCGGGGAAGACACTCTTAGGCAACCGAATACGCTCACTAGGGCTTGCATCTCACCGTTAGCGGTATAAGTTTGATAAGATTGAGACTCGACAAACAACCCCATGCAAGTCATGCAATGACTATGAATAAATCCATCATGTTATCATCCATTCAAGCAACCCAATACATAGACGGTGCCAAATCATGCAATGACCATGAATAATATCATGAAATCACGCATTCAAGAACGACGACACAAGACGACATCTCTCACGGTAAATGAAACGCCCTAGCACCGTGTACATGGCAAGTATGATTAAAAGGCATCCACGGGATAAAGCATTTCCCTGAACTCATACACGATGCTACATTTCGTATATGTAGACTAATTTCCTCCTGGTAGCACGACGATAATAATACGGTCCTAGTCTACACCTGGCCAGATTCTCGGAATCACATTTTCCGATTCGACATGCGATAACATTTCGCATCCAAGACTCGGTCAATCATAGACGCCGAGTCCCCCAAATTCGGTAGAACAATTCACGAAAGAGGCGGAAAAGAGCACAAGCCTCATAACAAGCGGTACGCTACATGCAAATAACACCACCTCGCAAGTACACAACATTTGACGGCCGGGTCGATCAACGCAAAGCGTTCAACTCCCAACAACGTCGTCGTATGCCCACTAACACATGCTTTCAAGCAGTAGGATACCTCTCCGTTCCGACATTCCAGCCTTACGAACGTGGAGGTAGCCAAGGGAATGAGAGTACAAGGCACAAGACAAAATAGTGCTCAAACCGTATCATTTGTAAAAACCGACTCAAAGTGGGACATACCAAAAACCGTCACAAAACATGAGAACAAGGCATTATATAAATGTAACTATGATAAACATGAATCAATACATGAAACATAAGCATTAGACCAAGTTTAAGAAGCATAATAAATAGGAAACGTAGATACCTCTCCAAAACAACAAGTTTGGAAACAAACTAAAACAAGGGTTCACTTCAAACTGTCGTAACTAGAGTTCTAGGCATGCAAATACAGAAATTCCAAGTCGAGGTGATAGCTTATTCTCTTACGGTTCCAACGAAAGGTCACAAGCCCAAAACAAGCAAGTAACAAAGGAGATATGATCATTTTACGAAAAGGGGTCAGTGTAGTGAAACTGCACAAGTCACGACCGTGACTTGTATTTCACGCCCGTGACATGTGTTACCAATTCATCCGTGAGCCTTCAACATAAATTCAATCCTATCATTTCTAATTCTCATAATTCATTTCTAATAACTATCAACAATCAATATTCCTCATCAATAATCATCAAATAACAACAATCATCATCCATATCATGAATCCTAAGCTTTCTAATCGTATTCTAAATACGAATTCTAGCATATAAAGCATGTAAAACACGTAAATGATATCGAGTAACCCTTCACCGTTACCTTTACGCGTCTTTAATCGATTTCTAAACCTTCCTAGTCTCCACCTACATACAATTAGATAATAAAAGATGAATATCATTCACCTTGAGAAAGACGGATTATTTAAAAAGCGAGAAAGACGGTAATTTTATTACCAATACGGATAGAGGAGGATGAGAGGGGAAGAATGAGACGAACTTACGAGAATTTGAGCGAGTAACGAAGGAGTAGCGACGAATCTAAGATTGGAAGATTATGGAAGCTAGGTTTTGGGTTTCTTGGTGATGAAGAAGGTGATGTTTGATTGTGTTTGTGTGAATGAGAAAATAGGTTAAGTGTAGTGTGATATTTATAAGGAAAAAGTCAACAAAAGTCAAACTCGCCTTAAGACGGGATTCTCATGGAATCTCGCGGAAATTCCAAATACGAGCTCGGAAATTCTAAATTCGACTCGGAAAATTAAATTTACGATTAAAACTAAAATTCGCTGAAAAGTGTCCGTAAAATATTTTTACTAGAAAAATAGGGTACATTTCCGGGTGTTACAATCACCCCTCCTTTTAAAAAGTTTCGTCCTCGAAACTTGAGAGTAGAAAACCAAAAGTATCAAAGACAAGAATCGGTTTTAAAAATCAACAAGAAAGCTTTTACAAGGGAAACATTTATGAAACGAAGTTCTTCTCGAAAACGATTTAAAGAGAATTTTCATAAGTGTGAAACTTTATTTACGAATCACAAGATTGCCCGTCGCGAACGAGAACTCTAATTATCCAAATCAAATTAAAGTCGAAATAGTGAAATCGGAATTCAAAACAAACGTTAGTAAGTGCAAGACTAGTTATCAGACGTCTCCAATAACAAGTGCAAACATCCAACCAAACGCAAAAATCCAAATATAAAAGCGAAAGAAATCTATTTTCTCCAAAAAGGAGGTACAAAAACCATCTTTAGACTTCTTTAAAACGTTAAATTAGAAATATAATATGGAAATTTGAAGGTTTTATCAAAGATAAAATCAAATAACAGGACATTACACGTACATAGAGCGACTCGTACAATTCACACACAATTCAGGGTAACAAAATATATACAAAACACGCAAAAAAGAAACAAATCGAACTCTTTGGGATAGGAAGATCAAGATAAAGTCAGCAGGAAGATCTACAAGAATTCGACATCACTAAATCTACTAATAAACCAAATCCTCAAGAGAATGCAATTTACCCAATTTGCAACTCATCAATTTCAATCATCAGAAATCCTACAAAAATATTCCATAATCACGAAACTTCGAGTAACAAATCCCAATTATTCGAATCCAATTAGAATCTACTAAGGTCCATCGGCACGGTAGACTCCACAACTAACAATCCACATGGAAGATTTATTACGCACTCTAATCTTCTTAGCTTCATTAAAACTCTTACTAGAAACCACCAACAAAATATTTATCTAGGGAAACATGATCGCTGACAACCACAAGGTAAAGAGACTTACCATGAAATCCTTTAATCCAATTTACTTCAAACTCATTATCCTAAATTCACAATGAACTTTCTCATCCTCGAAAGTCAAAACACAAACCACGCAACAAAACATAATTATCTAAGATTCAACTAGCTTCATCCAAAGTCTCACGACAATGGAAAATCCACAATCCACTATCGGTTATAAGAATTCTTTAATACGCCATAACATCCTTAATTCGATCATTACTACGCTCGAAAACTCAAATATAAATAGTCACATTAGCAAACTATGGTTGTTACTAATCCTCAAGATAAATGGGTTCACCATTCTAACTCTATAATCCATAACAATTGAGGAATCACTATCCAAAGCTTGCAACGAACATTTCTCAATCTCAAACTACGATTCCTTAAGAATAAAAGAGAATTACCAATTCCAAACCACAAATGACCAATCACTTGGAAATCAGACAACCATTCAAATCCTTAAGATCATCTAAAACTCAAAATGAATCGATTTTCATTTATGACAACACTCCTCAAACTTTGGGTACCGGCTTAATTATCCTAAAGCAAAGTCTCTTTTATAATTCACCAATTAGAGACATCTAATTCCCAAATGATATACCAAGCAACCGTTATAATACCCAACAACAACGAACTATTATCATGATCAACTCAATTCCCAAAGTAGCACTACAATAGCAAGCTCAATAAATGAAGCCATCAAGAGAGTACAATACCGCCAACAGATTCATCCTAAGGTTTAAATCCCAATCCTATTCATGATCAAAATCAACACGAAGCTAGCTAACAACCTAATCATCTCACCCGAGGAAAGATAATGACACCATGACATTGGAAACGATAGGAGATTTCGAGGGAAACAAGAACGCGATAAGATCGGACGAAAATTAGAGGAACGCTAGAGGCAGGGAGCCAAAAGCTAGATATTGGATAGATATTGTTTTGAAGATAGCCAAGAAAAGGAAAAGATAAGAGAAAACAATTTCCTAGGAATCAGGTTTAGAAGGAACTTGAATGAAAGGAAATGGAAAGGGATAATGGCACGAGAAAAAGGTTTAAGGTTTAATCCACAAAATTCCCTTTTTAAACTCAGGGCGATAGCAAAGCAATTCATCTTAATAACAAAGGTCTCTTACAAGGGACCCTCGTACCACAAATAATCGGAGTGAGGTACACCTAGATTTAACAAATCGATTACAACCCAATTCATCCATACTTTCATATAACAGGGTATCCCAATTTCGGAATTGCAACTTAAGCATAGTAACATTCTCTAAATTCCAAAATTTGACACACTCTCAAAGGTTTCAAAACCGAAGAACTAACAAGGAATTCTTCATACTAATCTCTTTTCAACTCCTACGGCCCACAAGGTAGAACACCAAACAAAACGTCATTATCAACATCATATAGCCCACGAGTTCATTATTAACAAAGTACAACCTCAAGTCAGACATCAACATTAACGTCCCAAGGTATTTCCATCATAGTTCACATCATCGAATCTCGCTCATATCTATAATCCTTAAGTAATATGGTTCAACTTACAACGAAACCTACTACTTCAAACGAGTCTCCGATACCATCAGATAAGATCATATCTTTAAATCCAAGAACTATAGCCAAATGCTTTTCCACCAAGCCTATACTCACAAACACACAATAGGAAACCACAAGACGTCACTTAACCTCAAAAGTATTTCGCACCTCAAGATATCATTCAAAACTTCTTATTTACACCAATTAGACATATCATAAGCATGGTCTTCAAAACAATACTAAACTTCTAAGTCCAAAAGACTAAATTACTAATGAGTTAAGAAGTCCTAGCCAACTCATTCAACCTTACAACATCAAATACCATGAACTATCTACACATTAGTCATGGCAAGCATCAAGCATAAAAATCATCAAACTTATCTTACTACCTTTCCTTAGAGTTACAATCAATCATCAATATAGGGTGAATTAAGATCTACACCATTTTCCTCAAATCACAAAATCATTCTAACAAACACTAATACTCCAAAAAGTTCAAAGTTCTTCTGACCAAGTATAATATACCACAAACAAATGGGTATGACATCCACAAAAATGTTACAAGAGGAAGGTAAGGATACCAATGGTAAGATGGAGGAACTATCAAGAGTAATTTCCAAGAGGCAAACAAGATGGACGAGAAAGAAGCACCTAGATAGAAGGAAGAGAGCATAATATAATAAGGACAAGAGAATTCATCGATGAGGAAGAAATACACTTCGATTAGGCTTGTCAATCTTCAATCTTCGGTAAAGGATACTTCTTCTAGATAACACAATGATCCACCTTAAGACGGTAGATACAAACAACATAACATCACTCAACACAATCAATAAACAAGTTAGAACCTAACAAACATCAAGTACACCAAAGACTACCAAGTAAAGTCCTTAATTTCTACCCATCTCTCATTTATTATTTCAAGGTCAAGTAGTTTAAGTTTAGGGTTCACGTGTGTGCGTCGGGAGCGATAAAGCTCTGATACCAACTGTGACAACCCTCGCGAATGCGGAAATATAAAACAAACAAGCATGTGAATTATATAGCGGAAATATGAGATTTTAAAAAACCTTTTAAACATGCAAGATAGATAAAACGAGGAGTGTCAAAATATTACAAACTAAGTGCGGAATATAATAAAGAGACGGAGTCTCTTAAAATGTTAACAAAGAACAAGTGTTTAGCAATTAAGCTAAAATCGTCTAGAGGTTAATCTTCCAGGGACAACGCCCGCTAGCTCACACCCGAACCCAAAATAGCATAAGCAAAAAGCCATCCATGCAAGCAACCTGTTCATTCATGAAAAACATGAACGCCACATTCAGTGGGGAGTAACTCCGGGTTCTCCCAGCCATATCACATTAAACGTACATATAAGGAAATACAAAAGTAGATCATGCATATATAGATATACATGGAGATAGCGATAGGATAGAGTCAAAGGCAATTCTATAGATAATTAATAAGAACTCACACAATATTGAAATCAAATCCGAAACCATCATGTTATTCAAAGACTCGGGAAGACACTCTTAGGCAACCGAATACGCGCACTAGGGCTTGCATCTCACCGTTAGCGGTATAAGATTGATAAGATTGAGACTCGACAGACAAACCAAGCCAAGTCATGCGATGATCACAATAAATCCAACATATTATCATCCATTCACGAACCAATACCTTGACGGTGTCAAGTCATGCAATGACCATGAATAAAATCATGAAATCACGCATTCAAAGACAACGACACAAAGACGACAACTCTCACGGTAACTGAAACGCACTAGCATCGTGTACATGGCAAGTATGATTAAAAGGCATCCACTGGATCACATTTCCCTGAACTCATACGCGATGCTTACATTTCGCCTATGTAGACTATTTTCCTCCTGGTAGCACGACGATAATAATACGGTCCTAGTCTAAACCTGGCCAGATTCTCGGAATAAACGTTTTCCGATTCGACATGCGATGACATTTCGCATCCAAGACTCGGTCTTACAAAGAAAACGCCGAGTACCCACATTCTCGGTAGATCAATTCACGAAAGAGGCAGAAAACGAGCTCAAGCCTCATAACATGCGGTATGGTACATGCAAATAACACCACCTCGCAAGTACACAACATTTGACGGCCGGGTCGATCAACGCATAGCGTTCAACTCCCAACAACGTCGTCGTATACCCACTAACACATGCATTTAAGCAGTAGGATACCTCTCCATTCCGACATTCCAGCCTTACGAACGGAAAGGTAGCCAAGGGAATGAGAATACAAAGCACAAGACAAAATAGTGCTCAAACCGACTCATTTGTAAAAACCGACTCAAAGTGGGAACATATCGAAAACCGTCACAAAACATGTGATACAAGCGAATGAAATATCATATATCCAAAACATGGATATTATAAGACATTACGTAAAATTATACGATAAACCGATCATGCGAAATATTATAAATCACGAGTTTTAGAATTTAAAAGAAAAGAACACAGCCGTGTTCTAGGCCGGTCACTGGACCGGCGGCCGGTGGGCCGGCTCAGAGCACAAGGCAAAAACCAAAAATCATAGAAAACAAGGTAGTGTGTTCCAGGCCGGTCAAGAGGGAGGCGGCCGGTAACCCGGCTCAGAGCACAACACTAACAAACACAAAAATCACAAGTTTGGAAACTATCAAAACAAGGGTCTACTTCAAATGGTCATAACTAGAGTTCTAGAAATGGAAATGCAGAAATTCCAAGTCTAGGTGATAGCGTATCCTCTTACGGTTCCAACGAGTGGTCACAAGCCCAAAACAAGTAAGTAACGAAGGAGATATGGTCATTCTACGAAAAAGGGTCGGTGCAGGAAATTCCCAGCCGGGCACTGAACCGGCTGCCGGTCCTTCGGCCAGGAACCCCATTCCACCCGAGAACAACAAACACCAATCCTATCATTTTCAAATCTCCTAATTCACTTCTAATAATTATCAACAATCAATATTCATCATCAACAATCATCAAATAACAACAATCATAAATCATAACATGATTCCTAAGCTTCTAATCATATTCTAAATACGATCTCTAACATATAAAGCATGCAAAACACGTAAATGATACCGAGTAACCCTTCACCGTTACCTTTACGCGTCTTTAATCGATTACTAAGCCTTCCTAGTGGTCTCCACCTACAAATAGGTAATAAAAGATGAATAAAATTCATCTTGAGAAAGACGGAAAGATTGAAAAGCGAGAAAGACGATACTTTTAATAAGAATACGGATAGAGGAAGCTAAGAGGGGAAGAATAAGACGAACTTACGTGAATTCCGTCAAAGAACGAATGAGCTAGGCGAAATCTAAGATCGAAATCAAAGAGGGAAACCATGATTTTGTTTGCTTAAGGAGGACGAAAAGGTTTTTGGTGTTGGTGTTGAATGAAAATAGGTTAAGGAGTATGAGGGAGTATAAGTAAAGGGTGAGTCGGAAAAGTCAACGAAAGTCAAAGTCGACTTAAGAGTCAAGAAAAGTCAAAGACGACTCAAAAGTCACGAAAAGTCAAACTCGACTCAAAAGTCAAGAAAAGTCAAACTCGACTCAAAAGTCAAGAAACGTCAAACTCGACTAAAAAGTCAAGAAAAGTCAAACTCGTCTCAAAAGTCAAGAAAAGTCAAACTCGCCTTAAGACGGGATTTTCATCGAATCTCACAGAAATTCCAAATATGAACTCGGAAATTCTAAATTCGACTCGGAACATAAAATTATAAATTAAAACTTAAATTTGCTGAAAAGATTTCGTAAAATATTTCTACTAGAAAAATAGGGTACATTTCCGGGTGTTACAGTCTTTCGTGGCCGAGGTCATGCGTCCTAGGAGATCGAGTCGGTTGTTGTTGAGGACGCCCATGGGACCCGTGTGGTACCTGGCTGAGCGTTTGATCCGACAATGCTCTTATGACACCTTTACGGTCCCCATCGATCCTCTGGGATCGATGTTTAGGGATCCCTCTAACGCCGAGGGAGATGTTGACTTGGCCGGTGCGAGTGGGGACGCCCTCCTTCTTCCTGATGAGGAGTACTCCGGGTTCGTTCACCAGAGACTGGCGTACTGGCTGATAGTGGTAAGCATTGCTTATTTTGAATTTAATTGGTTTGAAAAATGACAAGTGCTTGTCAATTAGAGAGCCATCTATCTTTTGTAGGAGATTGAGGTGGCGGGCGTCGAGCACCCAGCTCACCCCAAGGTGTTGGAGTACAGTGATGCTGGCTTGGAGGGTGGTCAACCAGTTGCGAGCCACGGCCATCGAGGCGCTCTAAGGGGCCGGGATCGACATGTATGAACCTCTCCTTCCCTTTTTTTATCGTCTCTTTTTGTATTAGTGAAATGAAATGACTGAAATGAGGCATTTCTTCATAGAGAAACTTGGAGCGCGAGCTCGCAGAGTCCCGGAAGGAGACAACTCGCCCGTTGAGGGAGCTGGATGCTAGGGACGCTAAGATGGCCGCCTTCGAGGTGATCGTGGCCATGCTGGGTGGTGATGACGATTAGTTTTATTTTGTTGTTGACTTGTACATTTTCACTTGCTTTTGTATATGTTGACTTTGTTTCGGGTGAAAGCCCCCCAGGTTTGGATATTTGGATTTTGTTTTGGGTGAGACCCCCAGTTTGATGTACATGCGTCTTTAGTGTGCCTCTATTGTTGGGTATTTTATGCTCCTGCGGGATAGTCTAAAGAACAGGTATGCTAGATGACGGTTTCAGCCATCGTGCTGCCGAAAATCACGTATAGCTCACATAATAGAAATCACGTAATTTACATGTAGCATCAGTGGCCTAAACTGGCGCAAAACGAAAATGTAATGTGCAAAAATGATCGGACGGTAGGGAGGGTTACTCCCTAAAAAAAGAAATTTTAAAAGAAATGTAAGTTTATAAAGAATTTATAAAAAATGTATAGAAGCGATTTCCTAAAATGAAATTAAATAAAATGAGTAAATGTGCTTGTTTGGCGGCAATGTCGAATTCCGTCTCGAAAAGCGAACCCAACAAGGATTAGGAAATCCAATACTTTTGAAATTCGTTGTATTACCGAATTCATATCCTATAGAAATAGGAAAATATAGTTGCACGTAAAGTAGGAAAGATCCAAAGCTGGAAATCAGGACAAAGGACTTGGAGAAGAGACGTAGCACACTCTTCGAAAGGGCGCAGCTCATGCTTCGTCCGTTCCTGGGCGAGTCCGTTTTTTATTGGAATTGGGAAAGACCGAATAGTATATATAGATGCGTCGGGGAAGCTATTATTCATATAATTCCTTCGTCTATCATACGTCTATCACACAAAATCTCTCTAAAAAACAAAAATTTCACAAACATGGATGCTTTTGAAAATCGTCTTAAGGAGTGGACTAATAAGTTCACAAATGTAGAAAAACATGATTTGGGTGCTCTCAATTTAGGATCGATCTTGAGGCTAAAATTAGTGAAGGTTGTGAGGCCTTTCTTGGATTCTTTTCTAGAATATTAGGACCCAAATTTGCATGTTTTTGCCTTTCGTGGAGGCGATATTTGTCCCTTTCCTAAGAAAATAGATGCATTGGAGGGTGGGACCCTCAAGATGCGCCAGCTATACCCTTTAGTTCCCAACGGTATATGATTAAATTCTGGGACTTCCTAGGATTGAGCGTTTGCTGAGGAAGAACGTTATGTTACCTCGACATGTGTTCGCATGGACGATTTCGTCAATCGCTTCATAAATAGGGAGGACCGGACTATATCATATGTTGCGAGGCTCAGAGCCTTTGGATTTTTTCTTTTGCATCGCTATATCTTGCAAAGCCACATTGATAAGGAGATTAGAGGGGACCGTCTTTTCTTTAATCTGGTAGAACAAATGGAGTTGCGCAAGAGCCTAGCATGACTTTGTCTAGGAGAGATTATTCTTGGCCTGGATAACAGAAAGGCGAATCGGGAATTTCCATATCTGGGTAGTTCCATCATCTTGCAAGTGAGAACTCTTTCTTTTCTTGGCCTAATATTATTCTTTTCTTTACATCATCGTTTTTTTTTTGTCTTTTTTGTATTGTTTTTGTTTTTGACTTGTTCTTTTTCCTTGCTTCAAATATGGCTGATGGAACGACTGCGACAAATCGAGCTCCCAGTTAATGTGTCGGGATACCGTACTCGATCAATTACTATGAGAACCAGGCTCCACATGGTAGACTTTTCCCGGATATGCAATTATTGGGAAAATATGCTAAAGAGTTAAGGCAGTCTCTTGATTCAACGGATCGTGCCATGGTGGCATCTCAGGTCATTTACTGGAGTATCATCTCTGGATTCTACTCGGTCATTTCGTCTTCCTGGCTTAGAATTTATGGTATGTATATTTTGGAAACACTGTTGAGGCAAGTGGGCCTTAAATAGAAAATTACGAGGCTTGATACCGTTCCCCAAACAGCCTTGGCTCATACTGTGGAGTCTTGTCGGGAATGGGCCGCCACGTGGGTTAAGAGGAACATGTGGTATGTACCTGTTCCAGTCGGCTCCTTATGGGTATCTTGCTCATATTTGCAATGGAGAAACGCTAACTTCTGAGGAGCGTGAGAAACTGAGAAAACATGAGCCTATAAATTATAAAATCCGCGAGACGGCTAGAAAGAAAGGAAAGTATCTGACTGAAGGGGAAGAAGAAGCCGAATTCCTAGTTGTTCATCCATCGAAAAAACCGAGAACTACTTCTGCCACGAGGATGGTGATGGATAGAAATGGTAAGGCTAGACCGCGAGAAAGACCATTAATGATTAGGTCTGAGATAAAACAATTGCGCTCGAGTTATGGCCGAGACCAAAAGAAGGACAAGGGTGAGAAAGGCAAGGGGAAGATGGTAGAATAGCCATAGTCACATTTTTTTTAGTTGTAATAAATGGCGGGCTTTTTAGAATGCTAGCCTAGCTTGTATTTCAGCATTTATTTATGTATGCGGCGTATTATTATTAATAACAAAATGATAAATAGATTAAAGGATCAAGTTTAGTTAAGTAACTGATGGGGTTTTCTTTTATTATTCTTGTCGCATTTCGAATGCAAATGCAAATGTCATTTTATTTATTTACATTTTAAGATAATGACGGGTTGAATCCTTTGAAGGATTGCCTACGTATTGATTAAAAAAATGAAATCACACCCCGCGCGTAGTTCAAAATTGTAAAAGAATAATTGTTCGAAGCAAGAGCTTGTCATGAACTTTAGAAAACGGTGGCATGTTCCTTGCTTACTCCTAAAAGAAGTACAATTCAATTTATTTGATGCATGAGGATTATCCAAATGTCAAAATGCAAGAGCATGGTGACATTAAATATCTGGCGAGGGCCGGTTTTATTTCGTGTCGCATGAGCGACACATGGGATGACGCGAGCTGCGCCTGGTTTTCTTGCTCGACCTATGCTAAGGGTAGTACTGTTTCAATTGGTCTTGGTTGGTAGGGTTAGCGAACTCGTTTCCATATAGGTCTGTGATTCTAAATGCACCCCAGAGAATATGGATTTGGCTAAGAAAGACCCAGCCCAGTTAGGTTTGAAGTTTCCTCGCGGATCAACAGGTAGGAGGGCTCTGACTTATTTGAGCACCAAGTCCCCTTCTTTGATGTTTTTGGATTTAACTCGTTTGTTAAAGGCTCATTTGATACGTGCTTGGTAAGTCTGCACATTATGTAAGGCACGCAGTCGTCGCTCGTCCAAAAGAATACGTAGAGATGGGATTTCTAGTTAGCTTCCGGAATTTCACTCTCCAAAAGAATAGGTAGAGATGGGATTTCTATTTCTACTAGTTGTACAACTTCCATCCGTAAGTTAAGTACAAAGGAGTGGCCCCAGTGGGTGTCCTAACTGAAGTGAGATAGCCCTATAACGCAAAGGGTATTTTGCTTGGCGACCAATCGCGGTAATTGTCAATCATTTTCTTGAGGATTGTGACGACATTCTTATTAGCTGCCTCAACTGTTAGAGTAGGTGTCCTTCACAATAGTGCGCCACATAATAAATCTCATTAAGGAATATAATTGGGATATTTATTGACTATATATATATATATATATGATTAGTCATTTTATTAACGTAAATCAATAACGGTTGGCTGATTAGAGTTTGACGTTATTGTCATATGACGGCGGTGATCAACTGATCCCTTTCGGTCACACCTATAGGATGAAACCCAAATAGTAACTAATTATATGTATATGATACAGTTAATTAGTCCATTACATATATTTGATATGTACGAGAGTTAATAGTTTAAAATTGAGTTAGGATCTCAAATTCGATTAAGTTTATTTTTCAATTATGCGATAATTGACTAATAAATTTATATATTATTTTTATATGATTAAATAAGATCTAGTTTAGTAATTACTTGTTAAATTATTAAATTAGTAGAGGTTTTACATACATTTTGAGGTAGAGGTAATTAGTTAATTATATTTACAAGGAGTTGTAAAATAAATTAACTAAGCATTGTGGGACCCATTATATATTGATATAATGGTAACATATCCCTTAAATGTTAAGTATATATTGTTTATTAATTTATGTCATATAATTGTAATATGATCAAACTAACACTTAATTATACAAGATAATTAAGCATATGATTAATAAGTATTTGTGGGAGAAATATCAAAAATAAAAAAGGACCATAATGAGCCAGATGTGGCCGATTGGAGTACTAGTGGAAGCATGATTATTGTTGCTCTATTTTATGCTCAAATAATCCAAATTGAAGTGACACTACATCATGCTTATATTTCCTTACACACTACCATTTTTCATGTGAATTAAACTAAGCAAAATAAGAGCCTTGTGAGGCCTATATGGACCGGCCATAGTGCTTATAAAAGTGCACTATGGTTGTTTATTTTGTGTTATTCATTCTTGCTTTTTTTTATTTCATCTCACTAAAATTCTCTCATCTCTGTAAAACTCTCATATACTAATAATCACTAAGTATTATTAAACTAGTAATATATTCTAATATTAGTGAAACTTTTCTTATTATCTAGTTAGTAATAAGTTAACTTTATTTGGGTTAATCTTGGGTGCAATTTAAAGGAGATCTTCTAGTTAGAAGATTCTTGGAAGATCATCCGTATTATAGCTCAAGAACAATAAGAAGGAGTTATTATTGTGCACATATCATTTCCATTTCAATGTGAGGAAATTTCTTCTTATATATAATGTCTTTATATTTGCATGCATGTTACATAGATCATTAAACACTAAATTAATAAGTGTTTTATTAAATAATTATAGGAGTCTAATTAAGGTCTATGGACTTTCATGTGGTATCAGAGCTAGCTGGTAGCATGCATGTTCATTTTGGGCATTTTTATAAAAAGTTATAAGATAACTAATAAATCAACAATTTGAGTTAAAATATGATTTGGATGAAAAATTTTTGGTGCATGTATAACTACTGAGTTTAAAATTTTTGGGGTCAAATTTCGTGATTTTAGGGATTAATTTGCTATTTATTTTGATTTTTGGCTTTTAAACAGAGTTAATATGCATATTTTATGTTAAATGTTAACTAGAAATAGTTGCATGTTGATTATGGCAATGTAATTTTAATATGATGTCACATGCATGTCTTACATACTGTATGTAAAATTTCGTGACTTTTAATTAAGTATTTCATGTTTATTGATTTTTAAAAGATAAAAGTCGATAATATGAGATTATAATGTTCATAAAAATGAAACGTCCTTTTATGGTCATGAAATTTTTTGGTAAATTTTAAATTTTTATGTATAAAATCTTGGTGAAATTTCATAATTTGTTTCACTGGTTTACTATATTTAATTGTTTTTATTTGATAAAACCGTTAAATACAAAGTTGTTTGTATATAAAATGAATTTAAAATTTTTGAGCAAATGTTTTTATTTTTGGAGTTCCTGGAAATGTTCCTGAATGTAAAACAATTTTGGTTTCAAATTTTTATGATGTTTATATTTTAATTTTGGGTTTATTTCATAAAAGTTATGATTAAACCGTTATATTTTGCAAATAAAATCAAATCGAACAAATTAATGACCAACAAAATTAGTAGGGACTATTTTTGAGTTCTAAAAAATTTTAGATAGTTAGTTTGAATTTAAATGAGATTTAAATGGTGATACTAATTTTTAATGGTAAAAAATCAATAAATCCCGTAAAATCGAGCTACAATGAGCATGAATGTGTTTTGGACGATTTTGGCATGAATTTTGCAGCAATTTATTTTATTTATGGTTGAATGAATGAATGTCATTTATTTAATAATTTATGCAAATTTTGTACCTAGTATGGCCTAGTTATTTTTAATCGTTATTACCCGTAATGTAAAGGAATAATGGTTTGTAATAATTCATAATTTCATTTTATAGAACAAATGTATAATAGGAATTTGTATATTTGTATATTTGCAATTATTTTTATGAAGACCGGTGACTCCCTCAAGACGGTGCCATTTTTGTAAGGCGTTCCAAGTGAAGAAGCAAGGGACCAAGGAGTTGGGTTCCGAATTTGTAGTTATCTAGTTAATTTGATTAGCTAGGTGGCCATACTAGGATTTTTCGTTGCTTAATTGCTTGCTTTATGTCCGCTCATGCCAAAATCGTTACACATGCATTTTATTTTTCGCTATTGTCAATTTAACGTTATTCACAATTCACCGATTTAGTTCACTTATATGGAATTAATGACTAAATTGACAAGATCTCTCCCATATTTAAAAATTGAGATTAGCCTTACCAATTAGTAACACCTATGATCCCGTGTTCATTAGGGCTACCACGCTCGTGGGTCCCTTTTTACCTCGGGAAATAGGGTGATACGATCATAAGCCAAAATTGGATTGGACACAACGAGATAAGCGTTATCTTGGGAGTAGGAGATGGATTTAGTTGAAATTCTTCAACCAAGAGTTCTAAGGGTGGAATTAGTCAAGTAATGACTTACCATTTTTAAATAAGGGTAGCATACGATGACTATTTTTATTTTAAAGATGGGTCTTGGAATCATTTATATAATTTAGTAAGGGGTCATTATATAAATGCTAAACTTGTTAAAATGTTTTTCAAGTAAATTATCATAACAATGAATTTTTATATATTTCTTTTTGTTGTAGTAACCATATTCGCACAATGTCAACATCATGGAATACCGGAACCTTGGGTAAGGACTCATGGTTGAGGTCCGTCATGGACAAATGTGTCCTAAAAGATGACGGTAGTAACTTCGTTGAATGGGAATCAACGATCAAGAGCTCCGCGATATTCGATAACGTGCTTCGCTACTTGTTCGAAACCCCTCCCACCAAACCCGGGTCAAGATCGACCGCGGCGGTTCGGGCCGAATATGACCTTTATTTGAAGGTTGTCAATGATGTCAAGAATGTCTTGATTTGGTCAATCTCACCCAAACTCAAACTCCATTTGATATCTCTCGATGCATATGGGATATTCACGAGGATAACATCTATGTTTCCGCAAGCCCCTAAAATTTTCCAATATGAGGTGGCTACGAAATTCTTTGAGACTAAGCTCCAAAAGGGCCAAAAAGTTGGCCCATACGTGCTAAAATGGTTGAGCACGCCGACACCTTAGAGCATCGAGGGTGCAAAATTCCAAAGGAGCTAGTGGTGGGTAGAATCCTTCATTCACTCACACCAAAGTTCACCACTTTAGGGTGAACTACAACATGAATGACATGGTAAAGAGTTTCCATGAACTCCATGCACTTCTCACCCAAGCGGAGAGAGACATGGAGGCTAGTGGGAGTGAACCCAAGGATGTTCTTTCAATGAGATTGAAGAACATGAACCTTGGTGTGAAGAAGGACAAAGGAAACGGTAAGACACTTTTCAAGAAAGTTGGCAAGGGAAAGGGCAAGGTCTTTATGAAGCCCAAGCCCAAAGTCAACAAACACACGGACGCGGATTACTATTATTGTAATGGCAAAGGGCATTTGAAACGCAATTGCCCCAAATACTTGAAAGACAAGAAGGACGGTTGTGTGACAACGTAAGGTAAAATTCTTTCATCACTCTATATGATAGATATTAACTTTTCTAGAACATCTTCTTGGGTATTTGATACCGGTTTTGGTTCTCACCCTTGTAATCAGGTACAGGGGCTTAAGGACGCGCGAGCACAAGCCAAGGGTGACGTGGACTTCCGCATGGTAAATGGAGCTAAGGTAGCCGCAGTTTCCTTGGGCACCTATGTTCTTATTTTGGCTAATGGTTTAGATTTGTTTTTAAATAATTGCTATTATGTACCAACTCTTACCAAGAACATTATCTCCATTTCCGTGTTAGACATGGAAGGTTTTTCTTTTTGTATTAAGATTAATCGTTGTACTTTTTCATTTAATGAAATGATTTATGGCGAGGCCATTTCTATTGGAGGTATTTATGTTCTAGATATTGCAAAAGAGGTTTGTCATGTAGCAAAAAAGAGGCTTAAAATGGGTGAACCTAATCAATCATACCTTTGGCATTGTCGTTTAGGGCACATAAACGAACGACGCATAAAGAGACTTGTTTCATCTAAAGTACTCAAACCATTCAATTACGAATCTTATGGTGTATGCGAATCTTGTCTTTTAGGCAAGATGACTCGTGCTCTTTTTACGGGAAAAAGGATACGAGCAAGTGAAGTATTAGGCCTTATAAATACGGATGTGTGCGGCCCAATGACTCTCCAAGCTAGAGGTTGTTATCACTACTTCATTACTTTTACCGACGAGTTGAGTAGATATGGATATGTCTACTTAATGAGGTACAAAAGTGATGCTTTTGAAAAATTCAAATAATTTCAACATGAAGTAGAAAACCAATTGAATAAAAATATTAAAGCCCTACGATCCGATCGTGGTGGTGAATACTTGAACAATGAATTTGATTCACACCTAAAGGATTGTGGTATAGTATCACAATGGACTCCTCCTGTCACACCTCAATTAAATGGTGTGTCCGAAAGGAGAAATCGAACTTTATTAGATATGGTTCGATCTATGATGAGTCTAACAGAGCTTCCTGATTATTTTTGGGGTTTCGCTATCTTATCTGCAATATTCTCACTAAATCGAAGCCCAACTAGAGCGGCAAACAAGACTACATATGAGATATGGACAGGGAAAGTCCCTTATTTGTCGTTCATGAGAATTTGGCGATGCGAGGCGTTTGTTAAGACTACGTCTGACGATAAACTCGCACCCAAATCTGACAAATGTCTATTTTTAGGATATCCACATGAAACACGTCGTTATTACTTCTACAATAAACACGAGGACAAAGTGTTTGTGTCTCGTGATGCAGTCTTTTTAGAAAATGATTTGTTTTCTAAAAGAGTGAGTGGGAGAAAATTTGAACTTGACGAAGTCCAAGAGCCACAAACCGAAAAGGACGTAGAGGAAAACGAGGAAAACGTTCCATCTTCGTCTAATGCGGTCATAATTCCTTCGGAACCTAGGAGGTCAAGCAGAATTAGTCATCAACCTGATAGATACCTTGGAGCCACTCCTAGTCCTGACTCAAAGCTATGGCTAGGAGCCATGCAATCCGAAATGGATTCTATGTACGACAATCAAGTATGGGACTTGGTTGATTTACCTAAGGAGGTAAGACCTCTTCAGTGTAAGTGGATCTATAAGATCAAAAGCGGCATAAATAAACATAATGATGTTTACAAAGCTAGATTGGTGGCAAAAGGTTTCACCCAAGTTCATGGTCTTCACTATGACGAAACCTTCGCCCCAGTCGCCATGCTTCGATCCATAAGGATTATCTTAACGGTTGCCGCATTTCATAATTATGAGATTTGGCAAACAGATGTCAAAACCGCCTTCTTGAATGAGATTCTAGAAGAGGAAGTGTACATGACACAACCTGAAGGTTCTGTGGATCCATCAAACCCTAAGAAGGTATGCAGACTTAAGAGATCCATCTATAGTCTTAAACAAGCATCCAGAAGTTGGAATCATCGTTTCGATCATGTAATTAAACAAAATGGTTTCACTCGAAGTGTCGAGGAACCATGTTTATACATGAAGTTTAGTGGGAGTAAAGTAACTTTTCTAGTCTTGTATGTAGATGACATACTACTCATTGGGAATGATATACCAATGCTCATTTCTGTGAAGGAGTGCCGAGGGATTCATTTCCAAATGAAAGACTTAGGAGAAGCCCAACGCATGTTAGGTATCCGGATCTATAGGGATAGATCTACAAGGATACTAGCATTAAGTCAAGAAACTTATATTGATAAAATTCTTGATTGGTTCAACATGAAAGACTCTAAGAGAGGCTTTTTTATTATGGGTAGTGGGATCACGGTAAGCAAGTCAGAGTGTCCTACCAAACCCGAGGAGATTGAACGCATGAAACTGATCCCTTACGCATCCGCTGTTGGATCAATCAGGTATGTTATGATGTGCACTCGTCTCGATGTTGCATATGGTTTGAGCATGACAAGTCGTTACCAAGCCAATCTAGGTGAGAGTCACTGGATAGCCGTACAGAACATCCTTAAGTATTAGAGAAGGACCAAGGATTCGTTCTTAGTGTTTGGAGGTGAGACTGAGTTACGTGTAAAGGGTTACACAGACGCCAGTTTCCAAACAGATAGGGATGACATAAAATCCTAATCCGGCTATGTTTATATAAAGGAGCTGTTTGTTGGAAGAGTTTCAAGCAAAGCGTTACAGCGGATTCTACAACATAAGCAGAGTACCTTGCAGCGTCTGAAGCTGCAAAGGAAGCTGTGTGGATTCGGCAATTTTTTGGAAGGACTAGCAGTAGTCCCTACTGCCAAAGATCCTATCACGATTTATTGTGATAACAGTGGGGATATCTTTCAAGCAAAAGAGCCCAAGTCTAGTAATAAGTCTAGACATGTACTTAGGAAATATCATGTAATTAGAGACTACGTGGATAGAAAGGAAATTGACATTTGTAAGGTTGGGATAGATAAGAACATTGCTGATCCTTTAACCAAGCCTTTATCAAAGGCTAAGCATGATGGTCATGTCATCACAATGGGAATGAGACGAGTACCAGAATTTCTTTAGATTATGTAATATGTAATAATTGAATGTTGTATTAGTTATTTCATATATGATAACGGCATTCATTGTTCGAGTTTTATTATAAACTTTTTATTTTGTTTAACTAAATATAATACTTTGTATATCCGAATAGATTGTAAGACAATGTTGGACCCTATTGAAGTGAATAGGACGAATTTAGTATTTTGTCCCTAGTCACTGATGTGCATATTTTATATGCACATTTACACACTTATTCGCCCCCATTTCAGTCTTACTTATAGCTCATTTGAGCCGGTTTCATGTCATATGCCCCGTATTTGCTACTTTGGTATGTTTAGTCTCCTATTTGCAGGTTAGACACATTCTAGGTGCGATCGGGAGCATATTTGGACATGAAAGGACAAAGGACTATAGACCAGCCTTTCAATGAACAAAACAACTCGTTTCGGAAGCTCAGCAAGCAAACAAAACCCAAGAACCAGCCCACACCGATCGGTGGGCCAGGACACCGATCGTCACACACTTCTTGGAGCCAGTAACAGTCTCTTATAAGCCCCGTGTACATTACAAACATGCCCAGATCTACCTAAGGGCCTGGCACCTGGCTTGGACTATGAAATGAAGACAGAGGGAGAGGAAATGAAGCCAACTCCGATCGGTGGGGCACTTGAGGGCCTCTCCACCGATCGGCCATGACAAGCCCACTTTCGTTTTCTACCTCTCTAATCTAATGGGCAAGCTATTGAGCAACGGGACCGAAGCTTTCCGAAGCCCAAGTCACTCAGAAGAACATCGAAGCTCAAAAGAGAAAACCTAGCTCTATATGAAGGAGAAGTGAAGAGAGTGAGGGGGTATCTCTCGCTAGACGCAAGATCCCTTGTCACGGATCGAGTTTCCGCTCTAAAACACCATTTTAGGTTATTGTTTTACATTTTAGTCGATTAGTTTTAAGTTTTCGTTCGTTTACAACACTATATCGATCGGCATAGCCTTATACCGATCGGCATCCTCCTTGTTTTTGCCCTAATTCAGATTCTGATTCAGTTTTATTTCGTTTTCTGTCATTTTTCGTTCATGTTTGTACGTTTCTCGACCATGAATCTTGCCATACCATCCTGTGTCTTCTTGTTTTGCTTAATATCTATCACCATGAGTAGCTAAATTCCACACTAGGGTTAGGGACGAATCAATATTGATTAGGGCAATGACTTGTTGATTAAACTGTTTTGCATAGCCTCTTTGTTTGTTTCATCGCGTTAGTTGATAGTGACGACTCTTGACTCACGCCGTAGTATAAGCCTATTGAGACCGACCAAGTAATATAGGCATAGACGACCAAACTCAAATAGGTGGTGGCTGTCGAGACCTACAAAGTAACATAGTTTACCACCCGAGACTTATACATTACCTTGACACCCATTTCCCGAGTCAACATTGATAGTCCCGTCATACCCTAGTTTCATTCTCTATTGAACTTACATTTCCTTTCATTTAGTATTTGTTAGTTATTAAGCTTGACCTTTTGTTTATCATTTAGATTTTGTTTCTCTCTAAACTCAACCCCTCAAAACTGTAAACACCATAGAATTGAACACTAGACACCCTACATCCGTTTAAACAATAGTCCTCCCTGTGAATTCGACACCCGACTTACCACTAGCTTCATTAGCTAGTATTGTTGGCTTATAAATATTGTTTGATAGCAGTCCCGACGACAAACTGCACATCAAAATGGCGCCGTTGCCGGGGAGGCAATAGTTTCAAATTGATTTTTAGGGTCTTTAGGTTCAGTTTTACCTCTACACCGATCGGTCAGACCCACTCCACCGATCGGTGCCCTTGCTTTCTGACTGTTTTCTCTAAGTTTTTATGCACAGGAGACGTTCTGGGATCCTACTTACATTCGATCCTGATCCAGAAAGGACCCTGCGCAAGAATCAAAGACTTGCAGAGACTATTAGTGAGCAATTGTCATCATCTTCATCATCACCCGCATCCACACCACCTACATCACCACCAAGAAGGACCATGCCGAAGCTTTCGGATGAAGGGCTGCCTACGGCTGCTCAAGTTCCAACTGGGACTCTCAATCCGAACCTCACAGCTACCAAGTTCAAAATAGATCCATTATTTTACAACTTGGTTCGAAAAGAGCAATTCGGAGGAGGGATGAATGAAGACCCGGCTAGTCACATCAACAAATTTTGCGACTTGTGCGCAATGATTATCGATGAGGGTGTGACCCAAGACCAAAAAAAACGAATGATGTTCCCGCATTCTTTGAAGGACAAGGCTTCATCTTGGCTGCAAACTCTTAGTGTGACAGAGAGCAACGCGTGGGATACACTTGTGCTAGCTTTCTACAGGAAATTCATCCCTCCGGAGCGTACCGCTAACCTTAGGATGCAAATCACTGGGTTCAGACAAAAGGTGAATGAGTCTCTATATGACGCATGGGAAAGATTCAAGGGCCTAGAAAGGCAATGCCCTCATCATGGGTTTACTAAGGGGTACATCGCCATGACTTTCTACAACTCCCTCAATACAGACTCAAGGAGGATATTAGACTCCGCAGCAAATGGGAGGTTTGACTCGGTGGAGGTTGATGAAGCTAGGAATGTGATTGAGCAAATGGCTAATCATAGCATATCGTATGTACAATCATCCTACACTAGTGTTGCAGCAGTGAGTGGTGAGACATTTTTCCAGGATAGCGTGACATCACAGCTAGCAAGTCTGAAGATGGACAACACTCCACCGATCGGCACACCCCTCCCACCGATCAGTGGAGTGCACTCCTCGCCATTGCCTATGATCTGTAATGCATGTGGGTTATATGGGCACACGATCTACACATGTCAGGGCACTCAAGAGCAGGTTGCTGCATTCCATAACTATCAGCAAAGCTCTCCTTATGGTCAGAGCTTTCAACAACCCTACAAGCAACCATATCAAGCTCAGTTTCATCAAGGCCCTCCACCGGGCAATACAAGCACCTCTAGTTCAGCCTATCAACATCCAAACAAGGCTGCATCCACATCGTCACCACAACCTTACAAGTCACCCACTTTTACCGACATGAATGATCTACGAAGCATGTTGCAAGGGGTTCTGAAAAGCCAAGAGCACCTTATTGCTCAAGTGGCTCAAGTGGCTAAAAGTGACCAAGAAAAGTCTAGCGCCATCAAGAATTTGGAGATTCTAATAGCCCAGCTGGCCGGCTCGCAAGCTCAAAGGCAACAAGGCCAATTGCCTCCACAACCCAACCACCCAACTCACACTCTTAATGCTATTCATCTTCGGAGTGGAGTTAGCTATGACAGTCTTTCCATGCCAAGGGTTGAAAAGAAGAAAGTCAGAGACAAGGGTGAACCAGAATATGAAACAGAAACAAGTAGGGGCAAAAGCAGAGCATTAAACCGATCGGTGGACCCCACCACCGATCGTCATGGGGGTCTAACAGGTGCTGGAGAGAGCTCTCTGGAAGGTCTGGAGCAGGACTTGATAGCTGGAAATGCTGGAACTGAGGTTAAGCTGCCATTCCCAAGGCGTCACAAGCAGAAGTCCCCTTTCGAGGAACAATTTGGAAAATTTAAAGAGGTACTTGCTAAACTTAATATTACTATTCCATTTCTTGATCTAGTTTTACAAGTACCTTCTTACACCAAGTTCCTCAAAGACCTCTTGAACCGGAAGAAAGCATTGCCCCAGGTAGAGACAATTGCTCTCACAGAAAGGTGTAGTGCACCTCAATTGAACAATTCTCCACCTAAACTAGGTGACCCCGGTAGTTTCAGCATCCCATGTACCATAGGCGCCCTTAATATAGATAATGTTTTATGTGACCTCGGCGCTAGTGTGAGTGTCCTACCCCTATCTCTAGCTAAGAAAGTTGGATTGACTCAGTTTAAATGCTCGAATATGACCATTCAAATGGCGGATAGGACCATTTCACGACCATTAGGGGTGCTAGAGGACGTCCCAGTACAGATTGGAGGGTTCTTTATACCAGTAGACTTTGTGGTGTTAGACATTCCCGAGGATGCTAACATCCCCATCATTTTAGGGAGACCCTTCTTACATACGACTGGCGCAATAATCGATGTTGGTAAACGAACTTTAACCTTTAAGGTGGGGGGTGAACTCCTTGTGTTTAAACCTTCAGCTACACCCCGTTCCCCCTTGGTTGTTCAGTCTGATTCGTTGATTAAGGAACAGTACCAGCCAGTTCAGACCCCCACAGACCTGACACAGACCACCACAGGCCAGAACAAGGGCCAAAATGGTCAGAGCACACTCACACCGATCGGTGAGGTACCCCCCACTGATCGTCATACCACCCACACCGATCGTCATCAAGGGTCACACCGATCGGTGGTAGGCCTGAAAACCCCTGTGAGCTGTGTTGTGGCGTCTAGCTGTGTTATTACTGATTTTATGGCTCCGTCTCACTATTCTGGAGACCCTGTGGAGTCTGTTTGCTCTGTCCCATCTTTCGCAGGTCGCAATTTGAGTAGCTATTCGAAAGGATTCGAGGGCAAGAGTTTGAGCGGAGAGCCGATGTAAGGGATGCCGCGAAATTTCTGGAGAAATCAACCTTTTTATAATACACCATGGCAACTTGCAGTTCTCCAAGATGATTTTGGAGATACTTATGATGGAGGGTCATACAACGACCCGATTATTTGACATATACTTAGACTTTGAGACATATTTTTTTGTTTTTAGTTGGACTATTTTTCATTTTGAACAATTTTGTTTTTTGGTTTGTTTTAGTTTTGGACAATTTGCAATTTGTAACTTTGAACATTGTGTGAGATGAGAGCGAGAGAGACATTTTTCCTCCTGTTTTGTAATGCTACAGGTAATGACGGAGCCGTCTAGCTGATGATAGCTCGGGATGGTGAGGACCTGTTCACCATTCACCGCCTTGCTTTGAACCGGTTTGGGGGAACTCTCACTCATTCTGTAAGTCTACCCTCTACACTTTCACTCTCACCTGCATTCCCCATTCTCCTTTAACCACCTTTGCACCGATTTTCGTCAATTGAGGACAATGACGAGTTTGGTTTGGGGGAGGGTTTTGGTTGTATACTTCATTCATATGCGCTTCATTCATATGTACTATAAGCAGTTGCATGTTCATATGTGAAAATAAAAATTTTAAGAACTGCTTATGTGTGTGTAATGGTTCGAGATGTGCAAAACGACGATGAAGATATATACACTTAGCTTAATTCGTTTAAACTGTGGCCTAACCTATATGATACGACATATTGAGATTAGATTGGATTAACGAGTCTAACATGTCTAAATCGTCGTGTTTGATGTGAATCTACTTTGTATCGAAATGCTTCTCAATGACGTACTGTAATTCTTAACCTGTATGCTCGTGCTTGATTCATAAGTGTGAATATTGACTCGTTGTAGTTTCCGAAGGTATGCACCCTAGGTCCGCGGACCGGGCATTCACTTAAATTTGAACTCCACTAAGCCAAATTGCCTTGATTCGTCCCTTTAGATGTAGGATCCACTCTTTATTGACCACGTTTCACAAGACTATATTGACTACCTTGGTTACAACCTTACAAATTATGAACTACATCGTAAAAACATCCTACCCAGACTGTAATGGTTGCGTATAGGAGAGTTATGTCACGAAAACGTGTCAAATGAAGAAAAGGGCCTGATTTTTGAAGTTTTTGAGCTGATACCTATCGGTGTGGCCTAGTACACCGATCGGTGAAGGTAGTATGACGATCGGTGGGCCCCTGTTTTTGGCTTGTTTCAGTGTTATATGAATGTCTCGAGAATAATTCAGCTTCATAGCAAGTTATACAACAAGAATAGTGATCGAAAGTTGAGTTTCCAAACAATAAAGTGAAGTACTGAGATCTATTGTGAAGGTAGCAGTTCCAAAATGGTGCTATCAATACGTAAATGTGAATTCCTATTGTGTGAAGTGCAATTACCGAAGTTATGATAATGTCAAGAGATTCGAATTTTTGCCTATGATCGGTATTGGTTAATGTTATGGTCGTCTGGGTCTTTTCATTAGTGGTAGCGCAACCACCAGTTTTTTGAGCCCCACACTCCCATACGCGTTAGCACGCACCCATCTTTCACCTATTGAACATAGCCCCATTACAACCTTGTGCCCAGCATACCTTGAGAACTTTTAGTACTACGAGTATTATTTACGAACTTGGATCATGTTATTGAGTGTGCTTGTTGAGTCTCTACTTTTGAGCTCGTTTGCAAGGTCTTGCGTTATTCATGAAGAACATTGAAATTTAGGCATGTATAAGACCTGTTTTGAAGGTCGACTCTTGTGCACTTGTTCTTATCTATTTGTGAAAGCCATAGTTTGGATGAACAGAAAGCAGGAGTGTCCAGAGTCGTTATCTCTTACCGTGGTCATTAAGTGTGCTTTGGTTTATGTTTACTTGAGGACAAGTAAAGGTTTGGTTTGGGGGAGTTTGATGTGCATATTTTATATGCACATTTACACACTTATTCGCCCCCATTTCAGTCTTACTTATAGCTCATTTGAGCCGATTTCATGTCATATGCCCCGTATTTGCTACTTTGGTATGTTTAGTCTCCTATTTGCAGGTTAGACACATTCTAGGTGCGATCGGGAGCATATTTGGACATGCAAAGGACAAAGGACTATAGACCAGCCTTTCAATGAACAGAACAACTCGTTTCGGAAGCTCAGCAAGCAAACAAAACCCAAGAACCAGCCCACACCGATCGGTGGGCCAGGACACCGATCGTCACACACTTCTTGGAGCCAGTAACACTCTCTTATAAGCCCCGTGTACATTACAAACAGGCCCAGATCTACCTAAGGGCCTGGCACCTGGCTTGGACTATGAAATGAAGACAGAGGGAGAGGAAATGAAGCCCACTCCGATCGGTGGGGCACTTGAGGGCCTCTCCACCGATCGGCCATGACAAGCCCACTTTCGTTTTCTACCTCTCTAATCTACTGGGCAAGCTATTGAGCAACGGGACCGAAGCTTTCCGAAGCCCAAGTCACTCAGAAGAAACATCGAAGTTCAAAAGAGAAAACCTAGCTCTATATGAAGGAGAAGTGAAGAGAGTGAGGGGGTATCTCTCGCTAGACGCAAGATCCCTTGTCACAGATCGAGTTTCCGCTCTAAAACACCATTTTAGATTATTGTTTTACATTTTAGTCGATTAGTTTTAAGTTTTCGTTCGTTTACAACACTATATCGATCGGCATAGCCTTATACCGATCGGCATCCTCCTTGTTTTTGCCCTAATTCAGGTTCTGATTCAGTTTTATTTCGTTTTCTGTCATTTTCGTTCATGTTTGTACGTTTCTCGACCATGAATCTTGCCATACCATCCTGTGTCTTCTTGTTTTGCTTAATATCTATCACCATGAGTAGCTAAATTCCACACTAGGGTTAGGGACGAATCGATATTGATTAGGGCAATGACTTGTTGATTAAACTGTTTTGCATAGCCTCTTTGTTTGTTTCATCGCGTTAGTTGATAGTGACGACTCTTGACTCACGCCGTAGTATAAGCCTATTGAGACCGACCAAGTAATATAGGCATAGACGACCAAACTCAAATAGGTGGTGGCTGTCGAGACCTACAAAGTAACATAGTTTACCACCCGAGACTTATACATTACCTTGACACCCATTTCCCGAGTCAACATTGATAGTCCCGTCATACCCTAGTTTCATTCTCTATTGAACTTAAATTTCCTTTCATTTAGTATTTGTTAGTTATTAAGCTTGACCTTTTGTTTATCATTTAGATTTTGTTTCTCTCTAAACTCAACCCCTCAAAACTGTAAACACCATAGAATTGAACACTAGACACCCTACATCCGTTTAAACAATAGGCCTCCCTGTGAATTCGACACCCGACTTACCACTAGCTTCATTAGCTAGTATTGTTGGCTTATAAATATTGTTTGATAGCAGTCCCCACGACAAACTGCACATCAGTCACTCAATGAGGTGACGTTTCGAACTGACTAGATTGTAAGTCGATCGATGGTTGGGTCAGCACCATGGGGTCATGGAGATGACTGGTCGATTACATAGACAGACTGTATGACACTCTGTCGGACAATGACCCTTGTAGAGACCCTTAAATCAATTAATCGATGCCTGGTTGTGGCTGGGTCCTCTATCTTATTCCTATGAGTTGATTCTTTGACTAGCGACTGTCTATCTGAGTCGGTGCAGTTTCCGATTAGATTTGGTTGGTGTTCTATGTCGTACCGTGAAAGCAGGCCGATGGACATTTTCTTGGTCATGGTGATTTGCATCATACAGAGTAGATGAGTCAACCGCAATTTTCCACCCACGTTGGGTATAAACATATTCAGGCCACTCGTGGAGTAGTTACTGTAAATGCGTGGCCACGCTCGGAAAGGGATCTATGGTAGATCTTCCGGTTAGACAGTTACTCTCCATATCGAGAAAACCCACTCTAGATATAATCAATTACATGTGTGACTTGAAAGACACCTTGCGTTGAGTGAGAGATGTGATAAAGAGACAAGAGAGTTGGTGACGCACACTTGTGTCAGACAAGTGGGAGATTGTTCGAGTAGGCCGGTGTCCTCCACAATAGTGCGCCACATAATAAATCTCATTAAGGAATATAATTGGGATACTTATTGACTATATATATATATATGATTAGTCAGTTGATTAACGTAAATCAATAACGGTTGGCTGACTAGAGTTTGACGTTATTGTCGTTTGACGGCGGTGATCAACTGATCCCTTTCGGTCACACTTATAGGATGAAACCCAAATAGTAACTAATTATTTGTACATGATACAGTTGATTAGTCCATTACATATATTTGATATGTACGAGAGTAAATAGTTAGATATTGAGTTAGGAACTCAAGTTCGATTAAGTTTATTTTTCAATTATGTGATAATTGACTAATAAATTTATATCTTATTTTTATATGATTAAATAAGATCTAGTTTAGTAATTAATTGTTAAATTATTAAATTAGTTGTGGTTTTACATACATTTTGAGGTAGAGGTAATTAGTTAATTATATTTACAAGGAGTTGTAAAATAAATTAACGAAGCATTGTGGGACCCATTATATATTGATATAATGGTAACATATCACTTAAATGTTAAGTATATATTGTTTATTAATTTATGTCATATAATTGTTATATAATCAAATGTACACTTAATTATATAAGATAATTAAGCATATGATTAATAAGTACTTGTGGGACAAATATCAAAAATCAAAATGGACCATAATGAGCCACATGTGGCCGGTTGGAGTACTAGTGAAAGCATGATGATTGTTGCTCTTTTGTATGCTCAAATAATCCAAATTGAAGTGACACTACATCATGCTTATACTTCCTTACACACTACCATTTTACATGTGAATTAAAATAAGCAAAATAAGAGCCTTGTCAGGCCTATATGGACCGGCCATAGTGCTTATATAAGAGCACTTTGGTTGTTCATTTTGTGTTGTTCATTCTTGCTTGTTTTATTTCATCTCACTAAAATCCTCTCATCGCTCTAAAACTCTCATATACTAATATTCATTAAGTATTACTAAAATAGTAATATATTCTAATATTAGTGTAACTTTTCTTATTACTAGTTAGTAATAAGTTAAGTTTATTTGGGTTAATCTTGGGTGCAATTTAAAGGACATCTTCTAGTTTGAAGATTCTTCTAGTTTGAAGATTCTTGGAGAATCATCCATATTATAGCTCAATTAAAATAAGAAAGAGTTCTTATTGTGCTCATATCATTTCCATTTCAATGTGAGGAAATTTCTTCTTATATATAATGTCTTTATATTTGCCTGCATGTTACATAGATCACTAAACACTAAATTAATAAGTGTTTTAGTAACTAATTAGAGAATTTTAATTAAGGTCTATTGACTTTCATCTACTGCGCCATTAGAGTGAGGTCTGTAAGGCGAGGAGTGGTGATGCTTGACTTTGTATTTGGCTGGCACCTGCTCAGTATCGGCCTAGAAAAGTTAGCCGTTATGACTGATGATTTAATGTATGAACTTTACCACATTTGTAGCGGTGAGACTAGTGTAGGATGCTGCCTCGACCCATTTGGTGAAGTAATTGATAGCTACCAGAATGAAGCAGTGACCTCTTATTCCTGATGGGTTGATCTTTCCAATGATGTCGATTCCCCAAGTAGAAAATGGCCAAGGGGAAGTCATGGTGTAAAGCATTGAGGGAGGAGCGTGCTGAACATTCCCGAAGATTTGGAAATTATGGCAGTATTTGACGTATTTAATACAATCTTACTCTGTTGTCGTCCAGTAGTATCCTAGACGTGTGATTTTCTTTGCCATCATGGTTCCACTCATGTGGGGACCGCATTCTCGATCATGTACTTCTTCCATTACTTTTTGTGCCTATGAATGATCAAGGCAACACAAGATGACACCAAGAGGTGTTCTTTTTTATAATTCTCCTTGCATGAGGAGGCATTGAGAGGAAAATAGGCCTATGGCGCGTTGTCCCCTCTTATCTATTTCCGGAGAGTATGTGCCATTGAGTTTGAAGTTTAGAATGGCTTGGAACCAGGGTTCCTCTGGGCTTTCTTTTTCCTTTTATAAGTTGGTGCACATTGGCCGGTTCTGACCGTCATTCGATACATAAAGGCATTTCGATCATGTTGTCTGACATGTTCTTAAGAGCTCATTCAGTTCTCATCCGACAGAGCTTCTCTTTTACGGGTTTGAAACCTGGTTTGATTGGAATTCGGTGCTCTGCAATATCCCAATTGATCCTAGGCATGTCTTTGTAAGACCAAGCGAAAACGTCTTTGAACTCATGTAGGAGGTCAACGAAACTGTTCCTTTTGATTGGGTTTATGGTCGTTCATATCCTAAGTTCTCGGGGTTCTATTTCGGTCCCTACGTCAATGGGTTCAGTATTTTCTATAATCGGTGCCCCTTCTTCCTCTTGTAGTATTTCTTTAATTATATGGGGAGGTAAATCGATTGATTCTGGGTCAGGATCATTCTCATTATCATCATAAATAGAATTGCATTCTGAAAAATACAAGGAGTAAGCAGAATCTGCATTATTCATATTAAAATTTGAAAATAGCTTAAACAAAGAGGCCATATGTTTAGTAGTCAGTGGCGGTAGAGGAACAGCTGTTGGGACATTCCCCAAACTGCTGTTATTATTAGATGCAATGCGAGGATAAATAAAGGGATGGGGGGTGTTGACAGGAGGAGACCCTCTAGGAACTTCGCTAGACTTAGACTCTCACTCCGACTCAGATTTCGACTCTGACTCAAAATCATTGTCTCCTAGTTCTCCATTGAAAATCTCTCCCTCTCCCGTAGTGACCTTGAAGAGCTTCCTTTGGTTGTTGGTTCATTTGATCGACTTCCTCCATCCCTTCGACTGACTTGAGCCAGCATCGGTGATTAATGTTGTAGGGTTGAAATGATCGTCCTGAAGTATCATGGTAATGATCTCATCCTGTGCAGCTCTGACAAATCGATGCTCTCCAAAAAGAAGACTAATGACTTGCTCATCTAAACAAGGTGTTTGACAGGTTTTGACGGCAGGAATCGTTTCTGAAGGTCTAAAATAACATTCGTGGAAGACCTCGATTCGAGATAATTGTATTCCTCTATAGTGTCAAGGTTCAGGAAACCCGTGAAAGTATGCTTGGCTGCCCTCTCTAACGAAGTATCTATTAAGAATAGGGAGATAAGGTTGCATCTGGATTCCTTTACTTTTACGATTTTGGACTTGGGTAAGCATTTCCAGAGTTTCTTTCTTTATGGGTTTGTGTTGGGATAAGTGTCCTCAACAATAGTGCGATCACTTAATTAAATCACATTAACAAGAATGGAAAGGGATGATTAAAATTATAGTCAATTGATCCAATTAATCGGTAATGATTGGCTTACTAGAGTTTAACATTACTGTCGTATGACGGTGGTGATCAGTTGATCCCTTGAGGTGACACCGAAAGGACAATTCCCTAATCATGAAAGTTAATTATTTGTATAGTGATACAGATTAATTAATCCCTTAATTGAACGAGCTCAAATTATATATGAGAATTCTATCTTATAGTAATATGATTAGATAAGATACATATTGGTAATTAAATATTACCAAAGTTGAACAATGTTTATGAAACATTAGAGATAAGAATGATTGATTACTTGTAATTACAATAGGTTGTAGATTATATTAACAATATGTGACATGATCCTTTTTACATACATGTAAAATGTTAAGTGTGATTTTTTTGTTATAAGATTATATTTAATTAGTTAAATATACTTTTATAAGCACAATTACATTCATCTTGTCACATGTCACACATATGACAAATGACAAAATGTAAAAGATAAAATGGAAGTCCATTTTATCTCATGCGAACCAATTTTGGTAAGGAGAATTAGGGTGGTGATTAGTTTATTGTTTTATGAGATAAAACAACATTATGACACCCTAATACTTATAGCATACCCTAGTCATTTGGGTAAGAGGAAAAGCAAGCATGCTCGTCCCCTTCCCATGCTCTATGGTGCCGGCCCCCATGCAAAAGGTAAAGAGATGTGGTTCTCAATATAATTCATTTTTTATGCTTATGTTGATATGACAACTTATCTCTCTTACATAATAACTTAAGGAAGTTATTTTAATTCAAAGTTCTCACATATATACTCATCATATTACTACTAGTAGTAATAATATATTTGATATAAGAAAGCCTCTTATATTATCTAGTAATATAAGAAAAGAGGTGATTTTGGGATAGTCTAGGTGCAACTAAGAGGAGTGCTTCTATACTTGAAGCTTGAATATGTTCATCCCATATTCATCTAGCTCAAGAGCAAGAGTTGGAAGGAGTCCTATTCTAGTGCCCATTTTCGTGCCATTATCATTGTGAGGAAAATGTTTTCTTCTTATTTTTGTTATTTATGTTATGCATGCGCTAGATCTTTAAGAACTAATTAAAGAGTTAATTAGTATATCATAAGAAGAGTCTTATGTGAACCTAACAGTTTGTGCCCCAATCCTAATGGTATCTTTCCATAATTCCTCTCTTAGTAAGGTCCAAGGGTACGTTTCCTGAGGGGGTTCAATGGCATTACTGGGAAGTATCCCTGGAGTTTGAGCATGTGGTTGACCACTAAATTAGAGTATGGATCGACGTATAGAGGTGTCAACTCATTGTCTACGAGATTTATGATTTGAAATCCTCCAAGCTCATGTACTCGATCTGTGACTACTTGGTTGTTTGGTATTTTGTCTATTACGGCTTTGATAGGTGACGAAGTGATCGTCACTACTTTGCCGTCTAGAGGAATTTTGATCTTCTGCTGCAAGGTGGATGTTACCGCTTTAGAAGCATAAATCCAAGGCCTTCCTAGAAGTACATTAAAGGATGCTTCGATGTCCACAATCTGGAAGTTGACCTTCCGTTCAATTGGCCTAGTGGCTATGGTGAGGTTGATTAGTCCTATGACCTTACGTCGTGTTCCATCATATGCTCGAACACCTTGGTTTGTAGGAGCCCAATCTTATTCTTTCATGCTTAGTATACGTGATGTTTTTAATGGTATGCCATTGACTGCAGAGCCATCATCTACCAAAGCCATTGGCACGTTCTTCTTTAGGCACGTGATTGTGATATATAGAGCGAGATTGTGACTGGCACTGAAAGGAGGTAAATCCTCATCTGAGAAACTAACTAGGTTACTTAGCTTAACTGAGTCTTGGAGGACTAAGTTTACTACGTCGTCAAGTGTAGAGTCATGCGCTAAATTCAGTTTTGCCAATGCTTGTAATAAAGCTTGGCAATGGGTAAATGAGCTCGCAACTTACTGCCGGACTGAAAGATCAGCCTTTGATTTCTGTAGTTGTTTCAGTAGATTGTCAGTAGATGTATCTTCTCCATCATTTGGGGTGACGACGTTGGTGTTAGTAACTGGACCATTAGTGGTAGGACCATTCTGAGTGACACCTTGATAAGAACGCCCGGATCGAGTAAGGTAGTCTATGTCTTGATCTTCACTAGGCCTGACTATATCTTCACTATCTTGGGTTTAATGAGGTTTTATGAGCTATTCATCCTTGTCTTCATCGGCCCATATCCCGTTGACGGTATTGAGTTATCTTAGTCTAATGATTTCGGCTTCCAAAGCAATTATTCGCTCGACTAGATCATCACATGTGGTGATCACCTCTTGTATTTTATACTCTTCAGATAGAATTGGAATTTGGGGTACGCTTTGGGGAGTGGCACCTAGACTACGTAGAGATGCTATAGTGGTTTCAAGCTCCGAATTTGACCTACTCACACTCTTAGCCCATGTGACAACCCTCGCGAATGCGGAAATATAAAACAAACAAGCATGTGAATTATATAGCAGAAATATGATGTTTTAAAAACTTTTATACATGCAATGAAAGAATACGAGGAGTGTCAAATATTACAAACTAAAGTACGAATTGTACTACATCAAGAGACGAAGTCTCTCCAAAATGTTAACAAGTAAAAGTGTTTAGCAAACAAGCTAAAATCATCTAGAGGTGTTTTAATCCAGGGACAACGCCCGCTAGCTCACACCTTAACCCAAAATGCCAAGCAAAAAGCCAACCATGCAAGCAACCTGTTCATCCATGAAAAACATGAACGCCACAGTCAGTGGGGAGTAACTCCGGGTTCTCCCAGCCATATCACATTAAACGTACATAGAAGGAAATACAAAAGTAGAGCATGCATACATATAGATATACATGTGAAATATGATAAGGATAGATAGGCAATTCAGATAAGAGCATATGGAATACAAATCCGAATCCATCATGTTATACAAAGACTCGGGGAAGACACTCTTAGGCAACCGAATACGCTCACTTGGGCTTGCATCTCACCGTTAGCGGTATAAGTTTTATAAGATTGAGAATCGACAAACAAACCATGCCAAGTCATGAAATGACCATGAATAATCAATCATGTAATCACCCATCCACACATAACAATACAATGACGATGCCCAATCATGCAATGACCATGAATAAAATCATGAAATCACGCATTCAAGAACAACGACACAAAGACGACATCTCTCACGGTAAATGAAACGCACTAGCACCGTGTACATGGCAAGTATGATTAACAGGCATCCACGGGAGAAAAACCTTCCCTGAACGCATACACGATTCAATCCATTTCGTATATGTAGACTAATTTCCTCCTGGTAGGAACGATATAAAACGGCTCGTAATCTAAACCTGGCCAGATTCTCGGAATCACATTTTCCGATTCGACATGCGATAACATTTCGCATCCAAGACTCGGTCAAATCATAGACGCCGAGTACCCCAAATTCGGTAGATCAATTCACGAAAGAGGCGGAAAAGAGCACAAGCCTCATAACAAGCGGTACGCTACATGCAAATAACACCACCTCGCAAGTACACAACATTTGACGGCCGGGTCGATCAACGCAAAGCGTTCGCCTCCCAACAACGTCGTTGTATGCCCACTAACACATGCAATTAAGCAATAGGATACCTCCCCATTCCGACATTCCAGCCTTACGAACGTGGAGGTAGCCAAGGGAATGAGAGTACAAAGCACAAGACAAAATAGTGCTCAAACCGTATCATTTGTAAAAACCGACTCAAAGTGGGAACATACCAAAACCGTCACAAAACATGAGAATAGGGAATCATATAAGTTTAAATATGATAAACATGAGTCAATACATGATACATAAGCATTAGAACAAGTTTATGAAGCATAATGAATAAAAACATAGATCACCTCTCCAAAACAACGTTGTTTGGAAACCAACGAAAACAAGGGTCTACTTCAAACGGTCATAACTAGAGTTCTAGAGATGAAAATGCAGAAATTCCAAATGGAGGTGATAGCTTATCCTCTTACGTTTCCAACGGGATGTCACAAGCGCAAAACAAGCAAATAACGAAGGAGATATGATCATTTAACGAAAAGGGGTCAGTGCCAGAAAACTGCAGTCGGCAGCGAGTAACGCTGCCAGCGCCCCCACGACGCAGCCAGCGTCCCATGACGCAGCCAGCGTCCTTCACGGGATTCAGGCACGATCAAAACCAACATGTTATCAACAACAAAAATCCTCATTTATCATCACAAACCGTCAATTCTTATATCAATTAACAACTAACAACAACAAACAACAACAACACAAGTTCTAAGCATACTAACCATAATCTAAATACGATTACTAGCCTAGAAAACACATAAAAAACTTAAATGATATCGAGTAACCCTTCACCGTTAGCTTTTCGCGTCTTTAAACGGTTTCCAAACCTTCCTAGTCTCCACCTACATACAATTAGATAATAAAAGATAAATATAATTCACCTTGAGAAAGACGGATAATTTAAAAAGCGAGAAAGACGGTGGTTTAGGTTTGAGCAAGAAATGAAGGAGTCGCGACGAATCTAAGCTTGATAAAAATGTAGTTTAGGTTTTTGGTGGTTTGATGAGGAAGAAAGAGTAAGTGGAAAATGAAAGAAGGATTTAGGGTTTGAGGGATTATATGAAGGAAAAAGTCAACGAAAGTCAAACACGGCTCAAAAGTCAAGAAAAAGTCAAAGACGGCTCAAAACGGAATTCACTTGAAATTTCGCGTAATATCCAAATACGAACTCGGAAATTCCAAATTCGACACGATAAATTTAATTCTAAACAAAAACTAAATTTCGCTGAAAAGTATCCGTAAAATATTTTACTTATAAAAATAGGGTACATTTACGGGTGTTACAATCACCCCACCTTTTAAAAAGTTTCGTCCTCGAAACTTGAGAGTAGGAAACAAAAGTATCAAGGACAAGAATCGGTTTTCAAAATTAATATGAAAACTTTTATAAGGGAAAAACATTTATGAAATGATGTTCTTCTCTAAAACGGTTTAAGGAAATTTTTACAAGTGCGAAACTTTATTTACGGATCTCAAGAGTGCCCGTCGCGAACGAGAACTCAAATTATCCAAATCAAATTAAAGTCGAAATAGTGAAATCGAAATTCAAACAAGCGTTAGTAAGTGCAGGACTAGTCACCAGACGTCTCCAATAATAAGTCCAAACATCCAACCAAACGCAAAATCCAAATATAAAAGCAAAAGAAATCCATTTTCTCCAAAAAGAGGGTACACAAACCATCTTTAGACTTCTTTGAAACGTTAAATTAGAAATATAATATGAAAATTCGAAGGTTTTCTCAAAGATAAAATCAAATAACAAGACATTACACGTACATAGAGCGACTCGAACATCAAGTTCACAAATCACGATAACAAAATATATACAAAACACGCAAAAACAAAACAAATCGAATTCTTAGGGATAGGAAGATCACGATGAAATCGGCACGAAGCTCTACAAGAACTCGATAGTACTAACTCTACTGATACTCTAATCCTCAAGAGGATGTAATTTACCCAAGTTACACCTCAACATTTTCAATAATTAGATTTCTACTGAAATATTCCATAATCACGAGACCTCAAGTCATCAACATAACCATTCAAACCTAATTAGCATCGTCTAGGGTCCATAAATTGTAATCTGCAGGGGAGCTCCTTTAACGTACTATAAAATCCTTAGATTCATCAAACTCTATCTGAGACCACTAACCAAAGAAATCTCATCTTAAGTCTCACGACAACGGAAAATCCACAATCCATTATCGGTTATAAGAATTCTTTAATACGCCCTAACATCCTTAATTCGATCATTACTACGCTTGAAGCCTCTAATATAAATAGTCACATTCGCAAACTATGGTGGTCACTAATCCTCAAGATAAATGAGTTCACCAATCTAACTCTATATTCCATAACAACTGAGTACTCATTATCCAAAGCTTGCAACGAACATTTCTCAATCTCAAACTATGATTCCTTAAGAATAAAAGAGAATTAATAATTCCAAACCACAAATGGCCAATCACTAGGCAATCAGACAACCATTCAAATCATCTAGCTCATCTAAAACTCAAAATGAATCGATTTTCATTTATGACAATACTCCTCAAACTTTGTGTACCGAATCAATTTCCCTAAAGCAAAGTCTCTTTTAGAATCCACCAATTAGAGACATCTAATTCTCAAATGACATCTCAAGCAACCGATATAATACCCAACATCAACGAACTATTTTAATGATCCAGTCAATTCTCAAAATAACGCTACAATACCAAGCTCCAAATCTAAAACCACCAAGAGAGGATACATTATCACTATTAGGATTCATCCTAGAGCTTAAGTCCTATTTCCCATGATGAAATATAACATGAAATTTGCTAAATCCAAGGACACATATTCTAGCTAAAGAATCCCAAATTACATCACGCTTATTCTCTGAGCTTTACAAACGGAATATCCAATCTACTAGAGAAAAGATGAAGGAGAAACGAGATAGAAAACGATAAGGAATCTCAAGGAGAACACGAGAATAAATAAGGCACGAGATTACAAGAGAGGGGCGCAGAAAATAACGAGGTCAAGGTAGAGACAAAGCAGATAGTAGAGGTATAAATATATCCGAGTAAGAAATAAGATACTACCATGCGATTTCTTAGAGATCAATCTTGACAAAAACATTCAAGAATGGAAATGAAAAGGGATGATGGCACGATTAAAGGTTTAAGGTTTAATTCCACAAAATTTCTCCTTTCTGGCTTAGGGTGATAGTAAAGCAACTCATCCCAAACAAAGGTCTCTTACAAGGGACCATCGTACCACAATAATCAAAGTAAGGTACACCTAGATTTAACAAATCGATAACAACCCAATTCATCCACCCTTTCATATAACACGGATTCCTAATTGCGGAATTGCAACTCAAGCATAATAACATTATCTCAACTCCAAGATTTGACACATTCCCAAAGGTTTCAAAAACCGAAGAACCAATAAGGAATTCTCCATACTAATCTCTTTTCAACTCCTACGGCCACAAGGTAGAACACCGAACAAACGTCATTAACAACATCATATAGCCCACGAGTTCATTATTAACAAAGTACAACCTCAAGTCAAACATCATCATTAACGCCCCAAGGTATTTCCATCATAGCTCACATCATCGAATCTCGCTCATATCTATAATCCTCAAGTAATATGGTTCAACTTACAACGAAACCTTACTACTTCAAACGAGTCTCCGATACCATAAGATAAGATCATATCTTTAAATCCAAGAACTATAGCCAAATGCTTTTCCACCAAGCCTATACTCACAAACACACAATAGGAAACCACAAGACGTCACTTAACCTCGAAAGCATTTTACACTCAAGGCATCATTCAAACTCCTAAATTCAAAAGATTAAATCGCTAATGGGTTAAGAAGTCTTAGCCAACTCATTCAACCTTACACCATCCAATATCATGAACTATTTACACATTAGTCATGGCAAGCATCAAGCATTAAAATCATCAAACTTATCTTACTACCTTTCCTTAGAGTTACAACCAATCATCCATATAGTGTGAATTTAGATCGACACCATTTTCCTCAAATCACAAATTCATTCTAACAATCACTAATAATCCACAAAATTCAAAGTTCTTCCGACCAAGCATAATATACCACAAACAAATGGGTATGGCATCCACAAAAAATGTTACAAGAGGAAGGTAAGGATACCAATGGTAAGATGGAGGAACTATCAAGAGTAATTTCAAAGAGGTAAACAAGATGGAAGAGAAAGAAGCACCTAGATAAAAGGAAGAGAGCATAATACATTAAGGACGAGAGAGTTCATAGATGAGGAATGTAGAGTCTATTGATCGAATACGAAAGAGGGGGAGGGTGAATTGAGTATTAAAAACTAGCCCCATTTTTTCGATTTATATGATATGTAATTAATTATTTGATCTTATGAATTAAAATCAACTAATTAATTAATCAAAGTAAGCGCGAATAACGAAATAACGAAAAGTAAAGAGATAAGAGAGAGGCACACGATTTTTGAAGTCGTTCAGTTTCACACGTTGAAACCTACGTCCACTATTCTCGATTAATAATTTTTAGTACCTTTCTACGGATTACAAAAATTACCAACCCACTCGTATAATCAACACTATGATTATAACTCAAGGTGAGTATCGCTAAATACTCTATACTATCTGACGCTAATAAGAAAGTACAATATAACTCACACAGATTCCCGTTAAAGAATTGTAAGCTTATAATGATGTACTATTATCCAATAACGTATTTCACTCAAGCGATTGATAATAATTGATGCACGACTCTTTTAAAAACAAACTCTAAAAATAATAAATATTTGCTCAAAGGTTTGCTTTAAAACGATTTTGGAAAATCAACACTAGTAAATAAATGTGCCGTGTGAATGTAGTGTATTTCGTGTATTTTGCAATTTGTATGTGAATGAGTATTTATAGTAGTAGAATCATAGTAGATCTAAAACCCTAGTATAATATTTAATAAAGATACTTATCTTATCATAAAATAATATTTGCTTATCTTTTAGAAATATCTTTATCTCAAAATATTATTTGGTTTATCTTATAGAAATATATTTATCTTAATATCTCAAAATATTGTTGTAAAGATATAGTAGAATCCTAGATTAGGTAAACTAAGGAAACAACCTAGATTGGCCGAAATCCTCTAGCTCACGAAACCCTAGGAGGCACGCAACCCTAGGTGGCACAACACTAGGTTTCACGAAACCCTAGATGGCTCAAACACTAGGTGGGCTAATTAGGTTAACAACAAATTGAGATAGAATATATTAGAAACCCTAGGTAGCATGACAACCCATAAGTTGTATTACTAACCAATAGAATCTCATAAATATATTCTCTATTAAAATAATTGATAAATATAAAAATACTCTTTCACTTTTGAAAACATTTCAAAACATTTTATTTCCAAAATCATGCATCAATATTTTATCATCCAAAGTCATAGACTAAGCTATAACTTTTGAACATAAAATCTCTCGAATGGAATAGTTACCGAATGACGACCTATACTATCTAATCTTCACAAAGATCTTCAGTATACGGATCATCTCTTCATCTTGATCACAAAGACCCTCCATCTCGAGTCTTGTGTAGTTTTATGTAGATCTTGTTTGAAGCAATTTTCTTTAAAGTTAAGCCTGGTTAGCTATAACTTCCATGTTCACTTCCAAAGTTATTCCTGAAGTTGTTTTAACTTTGTCTCACAGACTTTATCAAAGTTATGCCTAACATTGATATTTCTTCTCATAATTGTTGCTAGCTATAATAAGACTAAAGCACACAATTACACGCATATGATATATCGAGTAAAACATATTATTACGTAAACACATGTCATTATCAAAACTATGAATTGTTCCAACAAGGAAGAAATACACTTCAATTAGGCCTGTCAATCTTCAAATCTTCGGTAGAGGATACTTCTTCTAGGTAACACAAAGATCCACCTTAAGACGGTAGATACAAACAAACATAACATCACTCAACACAATCAACAAACAAGTTAGAACCTAACAAAAATCAGGTACACCAAAGACTACCAAGTAAAGTCCTTAATTTCTACCCATCTCTCATTGATTATTTCAAGGTCAAGTAATTTAAGTTTAGGTTCACGTGTGTGCGTCGGGAGCGTTTAAGCTCTGATACCAACTGTGACAACCCTCGCGAATGCGGAAATATAAAACAAACAAGCATGTGAATTATATAGCGGAAATATGAAGTTTTAAAAACTTTTATACATGCAATGAAAGAATACGAGGAGTGTCAAATATTACAAAGTACGAATTGTACTACATCAAGAGACGAAGTCTCTCCAAAATGTTAACAAGTAAAAGTATTTAGCAAACAAGCTAAAATCGTCTAGAGGTGTTTTAATCTAGGGACAACGCCCGCTAGCTCACACCCGAACCCAAAATGACAAGCAAAAAGCCAACCATGCAAGCAACCTGTTCATCCATGAAAAACATGAACGCCACAGTCAGTGGGGAGTAACTCCGGGTTCTCTCAGCCATATCACATTAAACGTACATAGAAGGAAGTACAAAAGTAGAGCATGCATACATATAGATATACATGTGAAATATGATAAGGATAGATAGGCAATTCAACGTATAATGATAAGAGCATATGGAATACAAATCCGAATCCATCATGTTATACAAAGACTCGGGGAAGACACTCTTAGGCAACCGAATACGCTCACTAGGGCTTACATCTCACCGTTAGCGGTATAAGTTTGATAAGATTGAGACTCGACAAACAAAACCATGCCCAAGTCATG
>JAIUZE010066398.1:116105-177909 GCA_022085475.1 Heliosperma pusillum
CGAAAAGGGGTCAGTGCAGGAAAATTACTGTCGGCAGCGAGTGACGCTGCTTGCGTCACCACGACGCAGCCTGCGTCCTACGACGCAGCCTGAGTCCCACACGGGATTCAGGAACGATCAAAACCAACATGTTATCAACAACAACAAAATCCTCATTTATCAACACAAACCATCAATTCTCATATCACTTAACAACTAACAACAACCAACAACAACAACACAAGTCCTAAGCATACTAACCATAATCTAAATACGATTACTAGCCTAGAAACCACATAAAACACGTAAATGATATCGAGTAACCCTTCACCGTTACCTTTTCGCGTCTTTAAACGGTTTCTAAACCTTCCTAGTCTCCACCTACAATTAGATAATAAAAGATGAATATCATTCACCTTGAGAAAGACGGATAATTTAAAAGCGAGAAAGACGGTAATTTTATTACCAATACGGATAGAGGAAGCTAAGAGGGGAAGAATAAGACGAACTTACGTGAATTTGAGCGAGTAACGAAGGAGTAGCGACGAATCTAAGCTTGATAAAAATGGAGTTTAGGTTTTTGGTGGTTTGATGAGGAAGAAAGAGTAAGTGGAAAATGAAAGAAGGATTTAGGGTTTGAGGGAGTATATGAAGGAAAAAGTCAACGAAAGTCAAAGACGGCTCAAAAGTCAAGAAAAAGTCAAAGACGACTCAAAACGGAATTCACCTGAAATTTCGCGTAATATCCAAATACGAACTCGGAAATTCCAAATTCGACACGATAAATTTAATTCTAAACAAAAACTAAATTTCGCTGAAAAGTATCCGTAAAATATTTTACTTATAAAAATAGGGTACATTTACGGGTGTTACAGCCCAAGCAATGAAGTCATCGATGGTAGGAGAAATAGTGGAATATCCTTCAAACATATGAATCTCATCTTCGATTGGGGAAAAGAGGTGTGAACAATCAAAGGTGCATTCTTCATCTGTAATCATCATAATTCCAAGAGGATTCTGAGTATTGTTAGGCTTACATCCAGGACGTATGGGTAGATGCCCATCTTCAATCATATCTTGAATTGAAGGACATGCCTCAATTTGAAGCATTTTTCTGTATCATGCCTTTTGCCCCTTGATATTCGTAGTAGGCCTTATCATCACAGAACCTAGTTTTCTTTTCCGAATCAGGCATAGGTCCTATGGGTTGCAGCTTGCCTTGTTGTGTCAATCTTTTCAAGGCATTGGAATATGTTTCACCGATGCTTGTGAACTTCCTTTATGGGTTGTTCTTCTTGGATGGTTCAACAAGATTGACATCATCGGTTTTGTTAGTAGGGCCGTAAGAACGACTTGTTGTGCTTTGGTATTCACGACCTATCGTTTTGGACAAGAGCCCTTTTCCGATGTCGTCATCAATTCTTGTTCCTAGCACAGTTAAATCTTTAAAAGACTTTATGTTTTGGTACCTAAGGTGATTTGCATAAATAGGTCTCAAATTATCCACGAACTTTTCCACAAGAGTGGCTTCATCTGGACGTTCAACCAGCTGTGTGTTAGTCTTCCTCCACCTACTTTGGAAGTCAGTGAAACCTTCTTTCTCATTTTGGGTAAGAACCTCTAGAGTACGCATATTGGTTGGATTTCAGCATTGTCTGTATACTTTTTGGCGAACTCAATCGCGGCATCATCACAGTTTGCAATTTTCTTGTGTTCTAAAGAATAGAACCATTACTTAGGAATGGTGTCGAGAGATGAGCGAAAGATCCTTAGGAACATCTATGGTTTGATCCCTTTGATAGACATGTAATCCTTGAAGCCGCGGATATGATTCAATGGGTTTTCATGCCCCTTAGATTTTGGGATGTCAGTCATGTTAAAGTTGGTTAGCAATTGGGCATTTACCGCTTCATATTTGTGAATATTCTCCTTGTAGATGTCATCTCCCTTGAGGTACATTAGTTTCTCCTCCATGTATTGGAGTCTCTTTTCAGCTTCAGTAAGAACTGGTGGGGGATTGACTTTTGGTTGTCCCATGATGGAGGGAATGTTATCGTCTACACTAGGGTCAGGAATGTCTGCAGGAGACAGCCTAGTTTCTACGGAAACAATTCGGCCTTCAATGACATCGAGGCGAGCATAAGCTTGGTCTTGCCTTGTTTGGAGACGGATGAGCGCAGCTAGGACTAGATCATTACCATTTTGCTCGAGTTGATGAACGCTTGCTTGACTAGTTCCCGGCATCTTTGAAATTGAGGTAATAGACCGAAGACGGATCAAAACGCGATCGACCATTCTAGCACACGTACTAAAAACGACTCGACTTGTGAAGTGGGAGTATGCCACTGTGTTTAAGTGAGTTTGAAAATGACTAGTTTTGAAATAATTGTCCCAGATAACCGTAGTGTAGTTGTAGGAGTTTTGACTCGAAGTAGAGAAATGATTTTGACTAGACACTTGGACAGAGTTTTGACTTGTTTTGCGCTACTTTAGGCCACCTTTGAAAATGTTTACTGTTTTGAAAAGGATTTTTATTTTTAAAATTTCGTCATGGTTTAATTTAAAAAATGGTGATCACGTATAGGTTATACATATTTATACAGGCATTATAACGGTATGCTGAGTGTATTTAAAATGGTTTTAGCTTTAAAGGGTCGGTTGCCATACCAAGCAATCAAACCCAGGGTCTGTGGATAGGTTCGCGATAAACATGAGTAAGTCGGTTCCTAGTCCATTTCATCGAGTAGTGAAAGCTCTTGATACTAACATCAGTACGTACCGCGGAATGGTTGACTTCAATCGCTATCCATCATTAGGTCCAGATAAGAATTTGGACCGTTCGGACATGATGATTGGTCGAAACGGGTTAAGGTGAGCCTAGGAAGGCCTAATAAAATGACCTAAGAAGGTCAAGTAATGAACACCGATAACTATCTTGTACAAACTATTCCTTAACCTTGTTCAAGTTTAACCCTAGGTAACACGTATGTGTATATATCCCCAGCAGACTCGCCAAATTGTGGTACACGGCGGGACCACAGATCAGAACAAGTTCAAGCGTAGAAATACGCATTTGTAGAATCGCCAACAATTTTTATGGGAAATTGGAACCGTTCGAATACATACTTTTTCACTGAACCCGACGATTTTGGTTACTAAGTAATTTTGGACAATAATCTTAGTCGGAGTCAAATTCCTTACCTTTTAACTTTTCAAAGGGGATTGTTGCCCCTTCTTTCGGCTTTGATGGGCGGTTTTGCTCGAATAGGCAATAATGACAAGAGAAAAAAGAACGAATGGATCTTGTAGGATTCTCAAGAATTTCTGAAACTGGTAACCCAGCTCCTTAACTCGATTCCCATTCTCCAACACCAGCAAAAGCTTCTAATACATGTATTTAATTTATTCGGAGCTGCGATCGTGACCTTGATACAGACCTGGAGCTGCTAACTCCCTGACTTTCTTCTATACGCAATAGAGTGAACAGTGGCTCTTTAAGAAAAAAGAGTTTGTATCGATGAGCGGATAAACTTTTCCTTTCATTTGAATAACACAAACCGTTGAGGGTAGTTCTAAATCTCGTAGTGGAAGTGGAATTCATTCTTTGTTTTGTCCTTTCTATCACTCGGATCTTTTCCCTCATCCTTTTAATTGATTAATTGACACAAACCCAGGGCTTGTTTGTTCGAAGAGGCAAGAAATCGTCCTCGCACAGTCCTGGTTCACCACCAACATGCCTAATTTTTCATGTTAAGACACAAAGTATTGAAATGAACACTAAGAATGACTAAAATGACTCTCGTGGATGCCAATGAACACAGATGTTCACAGAGATCTGGAGTAAGGGGTGAGAGTACGTATTAAGAAGCTCTTTAATCGAACACCTAATCCCGCCCGCGTCGATAGCGGCTGATAAGTGAATATTTGTATGATTTTAACCCCCATTTTAGCTCGGTTTTGTATGTCATTTGTGCTTTGTTAAGCCACTTTATGAGCTAATATCGTCTTCTAGGCGAATTCCTGTGTTCTAACCTGTTTTGTAGGGAAAGTGACGTTTCTACGCCCTTTTTCTATATTTCCGAGCATTTGCCTAGAACCCGACGATTCGAAGAAGCAAGCTTGACCATGTCAAAGGCATTTCAAGAAGGTTCACTAATTCAAAAGAGAGAAGAAGTAAAGACAGTTTCGTAGTTGTCGGAAGATCAATCAATTAGGCGGAATAATTCATCGCTTTACATCAAACCCTATCAACAAATCCGATTGAAGAGGTCAAGGGGGATGATGGAAGTCAAGTCAAAGCAAAGGAAGATGAAATGTTAGTCAAGAGCTTCCAGATGACCACTTACCCGATCGGGTAAGTGTGTACCCGATCGGGTATCCCTGCTGATCCGAGAAAAATGCTTCAACTTCCTATTTTTGTCTTATGTGTTCAATGCTCGACCTCTTCTCCACGAAACCTTAATGCTATATATAGATACTCCAGCCTCTCTACACAACCATCCAACACACATCTACTTCTCATACAACATCTCCTTTCTTCTTACATTTTCTCTTTAGTTTTTAGTTCTTCTAGTTTAGATCATTTTCTTCTTTTGTCTTTTGTTCTTAGTTTATTTCTGTCCATTTCATATCAAAACATTAGCTTAGATCAATAAGGATTTCAATCTTTGTAGTCTACTTTGTTGGGTACAAGTGTTGTAATTCAAGGTACGATATTTCTATGCAAGGGATTTCTATTATCGTTATCACTTTCGTTGTTGATCGTCACCTAGGTATTCCTAATTTATCCTTTGTTTATTATCCTTTATTGTTTTCCATTTGATTGTTATTTTCTATTCATATCATTTAGATTCATTTTCATGTTGTTATAATCGTAGTTTCATTTCTTAGATTGTCAAATAGCGTCGTTATTATTATCGTCACATAGAGAGTCTAAAATTATTGTCAAAACCAACTAATCATGTCTATCCTAGTTTTCATTGTTGATATCATCTTAGACATAAACATTATCATGAGTGAGTAGTCACCTTTCTAGGGTGTAGGGTAGCCATGTTGGATTGATTAAAAGATGATAATTGGATAAAGGAAATTGTGCTTTTAAAACATTGTGTCTATGTGATATAGTGTCATTTCACCCTACATTTTCACCCCTTTTTGTCTCGTTTTGCTTGCCTTTAACGCTCCCTAGGAGCGTTTCTACGTGTTTTACCTTCTATTAGCAAATTTCTCGCTTTTATCGTGTTTTTGTAGGTAAACCGTCAATTGAGGCGATTTCTACCTAGTTTTGATCAACAAAGAAGAAGGTGAATCATTCGGAGGACCCACGGCATACCTTGGGGGCTCCGCATACCCTTGGGGGCCCTACTCGATGTGCCAAAGCCTTTTCGAGTCAAGGCAAGCAAAACCGGGAAGGAAACAACAAAGTCAAGCGAAGGAAGAAGGGAAATGAGCATCTCACGAGCATGAAAGACATTTCACGGTCGTGAAATGTTTTTTCAAAATGAAGTATTTCGTGCTTCTCAGCTCACGGCCGTGAAACTCATTTCACGGTCGTGAAAGCTTAGTCACGGTCGTGAAACTTACTTCACGGTCGTGACTTGTTCGTGAATGAAGACCTTGCTCTGCCACTAATCTCACGACCGTGACTTGGAGTTTCACGGTCGTGAGACGTGTTTCACGACCGTGAAACCCATTTCACGGTCGTGACTTTTCCAGTCCACAAAGCTTCTCGAGGCCCATCTTTCCTTCATTTTGTAAACCTATATATAGACCCTCTTATGTAATTAAAGGGCACGAAACCCTAGATCTAAAAACCCTCATAGAATTAGTGTTTAATCCTGTATTAATCTTCTATAATTGAGCGAATTAGTCGGTTAATTAGTGATTTCGACTTGGTTTAGTGTATGAACTTGGGTTATATTCAAAGATTTGTGACAAAAGCTTGGTATTTATATCAAAGTTCTCATCTTCTCCAAGTTGGTATAATTTCTCTACTTAATCTTGCCTTTAATTAAGTTTTCATTTCAATTATTGTTATCTACTTATTGTTAATTAGAAAATGTTTAATGTTGTTCTTGATTTCCTTTTGCAATCTTTAGTAAATGTTGAATTTACCTTAAGTATGATTGAGTAGTGATTTATCTAGGATTACTGGGGGATAATGGGTTTTTGATGAGGGTTCTTCTTTGTTTGTTGGGTTGATTTGTTGATTAATTGTCTTTATTCCAACTTTTGCATACCATATGTTTGATGAAATGCTTGCTTGACAAACTTGCATAATTCATGTTTATCATACATTTCCGTAAGATCGATAGCCTCGGATTATGTTAGGATTTGCAAATAGTTGGTGTATCGACCGTGTGTACGCGAAAGCTAGCTTGGTTCGATATATGGGAGGGATTGTAAGATCGAGAGCCTCAATCCACCGCGCCCAAGTTTGACTACCCATTAACTATGAAGCCGACTCGCTAGAACCTCAATTACTCATTTGAACCCACCAATCCTAGACTTTCCTTTTATTGATTGTTATTTGATTATCTTCCTCATCTTAGACTTCTTTTGTCGTTTTAATTGTTTTTAATTGTTGTTATCTTAGTCTAGTCTACAAACCCAAACCCAAACTTCTTTGTGACTTACAAGAGACTCTAGCCAACTTTTAGATCATTTCTAAGCAACAAACGTCCCTGAGATCGAAATTCTTCTTACACTACTATTTACTACATCAAAATGGCGCCGTTGCTGGGGACGGTGTATGTTTAATTTGATTGTTTTTAGTTTGCTTTAGTTTTTTGCCTCTTGTCTTGAGAAACCTAGTTTCTCGAGGCATTCTCACCGTTTACATTTAGTTTTCTTGTATGCCCAGGCAAGCTCGCCCAAAGGATCAACCTCTAATCGATCCCGAGATCGAAAGGACCTTTAGGACCCTTCGCAAAATCTTCAAAACCGCAAAAAGAAGCTCTTCTTCGAATCTGATTACTACAACGGAGAAGCTACTACCTTCGATTGAAGAAAGGGAAATACGGGAAAGTAACGAGGTAGAAATTGAGCATCCAAGTGTAGAGAATGGGGAGGATTTTGTGCCGATTGCGGAATTTGTGAATCCTTTTGGAATCCCACCAACCATCCCACAAACCATCCAACCACCCACTCTCCTAAGAATGCCTAAATTCTCATCTCACTCCATTCCCACGGAAGATACTCTTCCAAACACCACCCCCGTACCACAAAATCTAACCGGAAATTTCATTGCTAAAACCGCTTTTATCCAATTGGTGGAGAGGAACCAATTTGGAGGTATGCCAAGTGAAGACCCTCATCTACACATGGAGACTTTTTGTGATTATTGTGATGCCGTTTCTCAAACAGGAGTGACTCAAGACCAAATTTGATGGGTCTTGTTTCCTTTCTCTCTTATTGGAGCGGCAAAACGATGGTTGAAGAGGCTTGAAAAGGTTGCTCTAGGTATTGACTCATGGAAGAAGCTAGCTCTAGCTTTTTATCAAAAGTTCTATCCACCAGAAAAGACAAATATGTTGAGAGCTAAGATAACCAGATTCAAGCAAAGGGATAAAGAGTCACTATATGAAGCTTGGGACCGATTCAAGGAGATCATTCGTTCTTGCCCTCACCATGGTTTGAGTGAGTGGTTCTTGGTACAACAATTTTGGAATGGACTTTATGAGGATGCTAGAGGGATCTTGAATATGGGATCAAATGGAAGGTTCACGGAAGTAGATGATGCTCAAACTTGGGCAAGAATTGAGGAGATGGCGGCCCATAACTCACAATTTAGTAGGCCAAGGCAAACTCCTAGGGGAAAGCATGAAGTGAGCTCCGTCACCCAAATGGGAGCCGACTTTGGAGCTCAACTTAGCTCTTATATGGAAGCAATGAACCTCAAAATGGACCAACAAACGACTCTATTTCAACAAGCTCAAAACTCACTAGCTCAACCACCTATGCAACAAGTGAATGCCATGGTGATGGCACCAAGCTTACCTCAAGGGGTTTGTGAATGTTGTGGAACATTTGGTCATGATCCTCAAGAATGTAGAGGATCCGTGGAGCAAGTGAATGCCTTTCAATCTTATAGGCAAGGAACCCCCTACTCCAACTTCTACAATGAGAACACAAAGAATCACCCAAATCTCTCATACAAAAGCCAAAATGTTCAAAACCCTCAACCACAACCATATGTTGCCCCACCCATGAGAAACAATCAACAAAACTTTCAAAGACAACAATACAATCAAAACCAACCTTCCTACAATCAACCACAATACAACCAAAATCAATACAACCCACCACCACAAAATCAACCTCCCATGCAACCACAAGTTGGGGATCCAAACTTGGACATTCACAAAGCAATTCTCCAATTACAAAAAGACAACCAAGCCAAAGATATTATCATCAATAACACCCTTGCCCACAATAAAATGCTTGAAACTCAAGTGACCCAAATAGCCTCAGGGAGTTCCTCTAGGGGAAAGGGTCAATTACCTCCTCAAGGTAACCCACCTAGAAATGAAACCGCCAATGCCATCCATTTGAGGTGTGGAAAGAGTTATGAGGGACCAAGAATGCCAATTAAAGATGATAATGGTGAGGGAGACAAAGTGGAAGATAATAGGCCAATTGAAAATGAGGTTGTTGAGTTGGATGATAAGGAGGAAGAGTGCTCTTCAAGTGAGCAAGTTGTTGTCAAAAAGAAGGATGATGTGATAACAATGAACAAGAAGATTGAGGAGCCTGTTGTGATAAGTCTACCTTTTCCTTCTAGACAAGCCAAAACAAAACTTGACAAGCAATTAGGCAAGTTCATGGAAATTGTCAAGAACTTGGAGGTCTCCATTCCTTTCACCGACCTCATCACTCAAATCCCCGCCTATGCAAAATTTATGAAGGACATCCTTACAAGGAAGAAGTCATTGAGTGGAGTTGAAACCGTGGCATTCACCGGTGAATGTAGTGCATTTCTACAAAACCCAACCCCTCCAAAATTGAAAGATCCGGGTAGTTTCTCCATCCCATGCACCATAGGCAACATAACAATTGACAAAGCCTTGTGTGATTTGGGAGCTAGTGTGAGTGTGATGCCATACTCCATTTGTGAGAAACTAGGCATGGGGGAACTTAAATGCACAAACATCACACTTCAAATGGCGGACCAATCTACAAAGCAACCTTTGGGTGTGTTGGAGGATGTCCCGGTTCGAATTGGGAAGTTTTTCATTTCGGTGGACTTCATTGTTCTTGATATGGCGGAGGATTCTCAAATCCCCATTATTCTCGGGAGGCCATTCTTTCACACCGCCAGAGCGGTGATTGATGAGAAAATAACTTTCAACTTGCAAAATGCCATGAAAGCTCCAAATCTTGGAGAAGCATTCTATTTCATTGATATCATTGATACCTTCGTTGAAGAAGTGTCACCTAGCTTCTTTATGAGGGACACTTTGGAGGCTATCTTGACTTTGGAGCCAAGGGATATCATGGAGGAGCTACATGGGTTTGAGTTCGACTTACTTGAAGCAACTTTGGAAGGAGAAGAGCTTGATAACCAACAACTCTTAAGACTTGAGTCTATCATCCAAACCTCTTGTGCGGTAGACATTGGGTAGAGGTACAAGCTCTTTCTCTTAAACCCCTTCCTTCTAACTTAGCATATGCTTATCTTGATGAGTCGAAGTGCAAACCAGTGATTGTAATTGCTAACCTTGATGATGATCAATTAAATGCATTGTTGTGTGTGTTGAGAAAACATGAAAAAGCTATTGGTTATAGCTTGGATGACTTGAAGGGGGTTAGCCCCGAATTGTGTATGCATAGAATTCATATGCAAGATGACCATGAGCCAATAAGGCAACCCCAAAGAAGACTAAACCCCACCTTACAAGAGGTAGTCAAAGGTGAGGTCATGAAGCTACTAGATGCCGAAATCATCTACCCAATCTCTTACTCCGATTGGGTTAGCCCCGTGCAAGTGGTGCCAAAGAAAGGTGGCACCACGGTAGTGAAGAATGATAAAGATGAATTAGTGCCTACTAGGGTAGTGACGGGATGGAGAATGTGCATAGACTATAGGAGGTTGAATGCCTCAACAAGAAAAGATCATCTCCCCCCTTCCCTTCATTGACCAACTCTTAGAAAGACTTGCCTCAAACAAGTATTTTTTCTATTTAGATGGATACTCGGGATTCTTCCAAATCCCAATTGACCCGATTGACCAATCTAAGATCACATTCACATGCCCTTATGGCACTTTTGCCTACAGAAGAATGCCTTTCGGCCTTTGCAATGCCCCGGCTACATTCCAACGATGCATGATGAGTATTTTTTCCGATTACATTGAATCTATCATGGAAGTTTTTATGGATGATTTTAGTGTGTATGGGAAAGATTTTGATTTGTGCTTGCTCAATTTGTCATTGGTGTTGCAAAAATGTGAAGAAGTGAGTCTTGTTTTGAATTTGGAGAAATGCCACTTCATGGTAAATGAAGGGGTAGTTCTTGGTCATCTCATTTCGGAAAAGTGTATCCAAGTTGATAGAGCAAAGGTGGAAGTGATTGAGCAATTACCCCCACCTTCAAATCTCAAAGGGGTAAGAAGCTTCCTTGGTCATGCCGGCTTTTATCGCCGGTTCATCAAGGACTTCTCCAAAATTGCTAAACCACTTACACAACTTCTACTCAAGGATACCCCTTTCCATTTTACTAATGAGTGTGTTGAGTCATTTGCTAAGATAAAGGAAGCTCTTATTTCGGCTCCGGTCATGCAATCCCCGGATTGGGAATTGCCATTTGAGGTTATGTGCGACGCATGCGATTATGCCGTTGGCGCTGTTCTTGGCCAACGGAAGGATAAAGCTTTGCATGCCATCTACTATTCTAGAAAAACCCTTGATGAAGCACAAGTTAACTATGCAACAACGGAAAATGAGCTTCTTGCCATTGTTTTTGCTCTTGATAAGTTTCGTTCATATTTGATTGGCTCCAAAGTCATTGTGTATACGGACCATGCCGCACTTAAATATTTGCTTGCCAAGAAAGAAGCTAAGCCCCGCCTCATTAGATAGATCCTACTCTTATAAGAATTCGATTTGGAGATAAGAGATAAGAAGGGTGCGGGAAATGCGGTGGCGGACCACTTGTCCCGGCTATGCTATGATGGAAGTAAAGATGACATGCCTATCAATGATACATTCTCGGATGGTTTTCTCTTTGCAATTCATGAAACAATCCAAAATCAAGCACCTTGGTTTGCGGACTTTGCCAACTATATTGTGGGTGGTGTTCTTCCAGCGGGCATCAACCACAATCAAAAGAAGAGGTTTTTGTTTGAAGCTAAGAGATATTTTTGGGATGATCCTTTATTGTTCAAGGAGTGTGGTGATGGGATGTATAGAATATGTGTACCACAATGGGAGTATGAAAAAATCATGAAAGGATGCCACTCCTCTCCTTATGGAGGGCACCATGGGGCAAGCAATACCGTTGCTAAAATACTTCAATCCGGGTTCTTTTGGCCCTCTATGTTCCATGATGTTAAGCACTTTGTGCAAAGTTGCGATGCTTGTCAACGCACCTGGAGTGTAAACTACTAAGGTTCACAAGTTTTAAGTGATTTGATTAGTTTGACTCAAACTGAAAACAATATCAAGTAACAAGGGATGTTGTTTTAGAGATTGTGAGTTGTTTAACTGAAAGATTCAAGGGATATGACTTGGATACAATCCTCTACAGCAAGGCACAAGAGAAAAAGGATTCAAGACTGGTTTTAGAGACAGTTTCAAGTGTTACAGCAAAGCACAAACACCCTAGACTAACCTCAACAGCAAGTAAGTTAAACCACAGCAAAGCACAAGTATAACTTGACTCACAATACAAGGCACTGATCAAACACCTTGGAGGTGTATCAGGCTTGTTTCAAACTACAGCTCTTAGCACAAGTTTGATAACATTGAGTGATTTCTCAAAGTTTAATTCATTCATTCATAAAAGTCTGCCTACAACAGTCATACAAGACCCCTTTATATAGAGAGGTTGATATCTTGTGAGCCATTGGATGTATAGATCATCCAAGGGCTAGCTTAGGATCTAAACTACTTCTACTGACACTAATTAAGAGCCTCACAATAGGACGAGCTCAACAACTAATAAGAACAGACACAAGACACAAAAGAAAACAGACTGAACAAAAGCAAATAAAGCAGTTTTGGATTTTTCCTGAAATGGAAATCTGTTGCTCTTGTTGTCTTGCTGCCTTGCCTGGGTGTGTTGCTGCTCCTTGGGACTCTCTATTCTTATTATAACTTAGATAAGACCTGCCTTGGACGATGACAAGTTGACTTAAACAAAAGGAAGCCACAATCTGACATGTACCTTCTCTGTTTTTAGTTGTTTGCTGGACTCTAACTTGGGGTGTCTGTTTCATGAATTTTTACTAGACTTCAAAAGGGTTTGTCCTGGGCAAACTTGTATCTTAATGGGTTGGCTTGATGGTAGGCCATGGTGGGGGTGGTTGGGATGCTCTGGTGTACCTCCTAGATACAGGGTTTGTGAATTGGTCTGTCTGTGCCTGAAGGTTTTTTTGTCTGTCTTGTGTGGGTAATGTGGGTTGTCTTGGGGTTTGGCATGGGTTGTTGAGTCTTGGACTGTCTTCTTCATTGGGGTGGCTTGGCTTGGGTTGTTCTTGACTTGTCATAACTTGTTGTTTAGACCTTGTAACTCGAGCTTCCATCTGAGGGGTCAAGCTTGTCTTGTATGTGGTTTGATCATCAAGACCCTTTGGGTGAGCTCCTGCTGCAGCCTCCCCAGGTTGAAAAGGGCTTGACCTCAAGCCTGTGTCTTCCTCCCCCTCAGAGTCTTCATAGAAGGGACTGAGATCTCCCACATTGAATGTTCCATGGACTGCATACTCTCCTGGTAGATCAATTTTGTAGGCATTGGGACCTATCTTCTCTGTGACTTGAAAAGGACCATCTGCCCTGGGCTCTAGCTTGTTCTTTCTCTTGGAAGGGAACCTTTCTTTCCTTAGGTTGATCCATACTAGGTCTCCTGGTGCAAAGTCTTTCTTGGTCTTAGGAACCTTGGCATTCTTCTTGTATAGATCATTGCTTTCTCAATTTGCTTTCTGACTGATTCATGGAGTTTTAGCATTTGTTCCACCCTCTTCTTGGCATCATAGTGGACCTCTGACCTGCACACATTAGACAAACTCAAAGGCATTAAGGGGTTAGTACCATAGACCACTTCAAAGGGGGAGTGGCCTGTGGCTGCTGAGGGAGCTCTATTGAAAGAGAACTCTGCTTGAGCCAACTTTAAGTCCCAATCCTTGAGAGATTTGCTGACTATACACCTCAAGATTCTTCCCAAGGTCTTGTTAGTCACCTCAGTTTGGCCATCAGTTTGAGGGTGATGGGAGGTACTAAACAACAACCTAGTGTTAAGCAGTTTCCACAATGTTCTCCAGAAATGGCTCATAAACTTTGTGTCTCTGTCAGACACAATGGTCCTTGGAACCCCATGCAACCTTACCACCTCATCAAGGTATAGCTCTGCTACACTCACAGCATCTTCAGTCTTCTTGCAAGCAATGAAATGTGCCATTTTACTGAACCTATCCACAACCACCATGATAGAATCCTTCCCTCTTGCTGTCCTAGGTAATGCCATTATGAAATCCATACTTACATCCTCCCAAGGCCTACATGGGACTGGTAGGGGAGTGTAAGGTCCTGCTTGGAAAGAACTCTTGGCCTTTTGACAAACTCCACACCTTCTGAGCACTATTTGAACTTCTCCCATCATCTTAGGCCAGTGGAATTGATCTTGTAGTATGTCCACAGTTTTCTGAACCCCAAAGTGTCCTCCAAGGCCACTCCCATGTACCTCCTTGATCAATAGGTTCCTATAAGATCCTCTGGGAACACACAACTTGTTTCCTTTAAACAAGAATCCATTTTGCAAAGTGTATGGTGAGTCAATGGTTCTTGTTCCCTCTTTCTGTGCTAACCAATCTTCTGCAAAGTCTGGATCTTCTTGATACATGTCCTTCATAAACTCAAAGCCAAGAACCCTTTGCTCCATAGTTGATAGCAGAGTGTACCTCCTAGACAATGCATCAGCCACCACATTTTGTTTGCCCTCTTTGTACTTGCTAGAAAAGGTGAATGACTGAAGGAACTCCACCCACTTAGCATGTCTGTGACTGAGCTTATGCTGGCCTCCTATGTACTTCAATGCCTCATGATCAGAGTGTAAGACAAAAGGTTTGGGCTTCAGGTAATGACTCCAATGCCTCAGAGCTCTGACAAGAGCATAGAACTCTTTATCATATGTAGAATAGTTTAGCTTGGCACCACTTAGCTTTTCACTAAAGTAGGCTACAGGTTTCTTCTCTTGGATGAGGACAGCTCCAATTCCCACTCCACTTGCATCACATTCAACCTCAAATAGGCAATCAAAGTTTGGCAATCTTAGGATAGGTGCACTGCACAAGAGCTTCTTCATGTGTTTGAAAGCCTGTAAAGCATTCTCAGTCCAAGTGAACTCTCCCTTCTTCATGCACTCAGTGAGAGGTGCTGCAATGGTGCTAAAGTCCTTAATGAATCTTCTGTAGAAGGATGCTAAGCCATGGAATCCCCTTACTTCTGTAATACTCCTAGGGATAGGCCAAGACTGGACTGCCATGATCTTGTCTTGATCAACTGAAATGCCTCTACCAGATACCACATATCCTAGAAACTTGACTTCCTCAGTCATGAAGGTGCACTTCTCAAGCTTCCCAAAGAGCTTGCTCTCCTTAAGTATTTCAAACACAGCCTCAAGATGCCTCAAATGATCATCCTTGCTCTTGCTGTAGATGAGGATATCATCAAAGTATACCACCACAAATCTCCCTAGGCAAGGCCTAAGCACTTCTGTCATCAATCTCATGAAGGTACTTGGGGCATTTGACAGGCCAAAGGGCATGACAAGCCACTCATAAAGGCCATGCTTTGTTTTGAAGGCTGTCTTCCACTCATCTCCTTCTCTGATCCTCAATTGATGGTAACCTTGCCTCAAGTCAATCTTAGAAAAGAACCTTGAGCCACTTAGCTCATCCAACATGTCATCAAGCCTAGGTATAGGGAACCTATACTTGACTGTGATGTTGTTGATAGCCCTGCTATCTATGCACATCCTCCAAGTCCCATCCTTCTTAGGAACCAACAATGCAGGCACAGCACAAGGGCTTAATGACTCCCTTACAAACCCTTTACTCATCAACTCTCCAACTTGCTTTTGCAGCTCTTGTGTAGCCTTAGGATCACATCTGTAGGCTGGTCTATTAGGTAGTACAGACCCTGGCACAAGGTCTATTTGGTGTTCAATCCCTCTCAAAGGGGGTAAGCCATCAGGAAGTTCCTCTGGAAACACTTCCTTGAACTGATCAATGAGGGGCTTAACATCTGCAGGGATCACCTTAGACTCTTCTTCCTGAACTTCCTTTGATAGCAGCATTACTATAGGTTGCTCCTCACTACACTCCTTGACCATTGCTGACTCAGATAGAAATACAACTCCACTAAAATCCTCAGCCATACTTGGACTTCCATAGCTCTTCTGGTGTGGTGGCAAGGGGGCTAATGTCACCTTCCTGCTCCCATGCTTGAAAGAATAGGTATTGCTTCTTCCTTGGTGTATGGAGCTTTTATCAAACTCCCATGGCCTTCCTAATAGCAAGTGACAGGCATCCATTGGAACCACATCACACAATACTTCATCCTTGTACACACTGCCAATGGAGAAAGGGACCATGCATTGCTTATCCACCTTAACCTCTGCTCCCTTACTCAGCCATCTCAACTTATAGGGGTGAGGGTGATCTTGAGTGCTCAACTTCAGCTTATCAACCATAGTAACAGAAGCCACATTGGTACAACTACCTCCATCTATAATAAGGTTACAAACCCTCCCTTGTATGGTACATCTGCTCCTGAAAATGAGGGACCTTTGATCCTCCTCCAAAGGTATCTGTTGTGAATGCATTACTCTCCATAGGACTAAGCTGTGGCCTGTGTCAGGGAGTGCCACTATTGCCTCCTGACTAGACTCTTCTTCCTCACTCACCACTTCTTCAACCTCAGGCTCATCCCTTTCATACTCAACTAGACCCTCTTTCTCCCAAGCCTCAACTTCCATTATGGTTAAGGTCTTCTTAGAAGGGCAATCCTTCCTGAAATGTCCATAGCCTTGACATTGGAAGCACCTAATTCTGTTCTCAGTCAATGAAGTGCTTGGCTTTTGACCCATGATGCCCTTACCCTTGTCTAAGATAGGTGGGGGTGCTGTCTTGGGGGTATCCATGGTTCTAAACCCACTATAAGGTCTGGTTTGAAAAGGCCTAACAGGTTTTGGTGTAGCAGGCTTAGTCTTCCCTATCTTCTCAATTCTCAGAGATAGGTTGACAACATCATCAAATGACCACAGAGGTTGCATCCTAACCTTGTTAGCAATGTTCTTATCTAGGCCCTCTAAGTACCTAGCAATCCTTTGCTCAGGTTTCTCATTTATATCACATTGTAAGGTGAGTTGTTCAAACTCCCTCAGATAAGATTCAACAGGTTTGTCTCCTTGTTTCAACTTAGACAACTTGATAAACAGATCCTGGGTGTAATCCTTAGCAACAAATTTGTCTAACAGTTTCTTTTTCAGTTTAGTCCAAGACTTGATGGGTTCTTACCTTCCCTAGCCCTTAACCCTTTCATAGTCTCATACCAAAGGGAAGCATACCCTTTCAGTTTAAGGATGGCTACTTTAAAAGACTTAGAATCATTGTATCCTTTGTACTCAAAGATCCTTTCTACTTCTCTTAGCCATTCTAACAAGTCATCAGGATTAAGACTACCAGAAAACTCAGGGATATCTACCTTAAGATGTTTGTCTGTGTTCCTGTGGATGGAAGCTCTGCTTCTTGTTGAGTCATCTGAGTCTGGATACTCTTCATCATCAGGTGGCCTTCCTCTGCCTCCTCCTTGGCCTCTTCCACGTCCTCTACCTCTCCCTCCAGCAAGCAAATGGTTGCCTATAACTTGGTCCAAGGTTCTGGTTAGGGTGGTTACAATCCCAGCCAGATCCTCCATCCTTGCTTCTACTCCTGCTAGTCTCTCTTCACTCATTGGGCTATTTTTGTGTTTTTAAATGTAGTTAGGGAAAATGAACTCACTAAGACTCTCAACCAAAGCTCTGATAACCAATTTGGAGTGTAAACTACTAAGGTTCACAAGTTTTAAGTGATTTGATTAGTTTGACTCAAACTGAAAACAATATCAAGTAACAAGGATGTTGTTTTAGAGATTGTGAGTTGTTTAACTGAAAGATTCAAGGGATATGACTTGGATACAATCCTCAATCCTCTACAGCATGGCACAAGAGAAAAAGGATTCAAGACTGGTTTTAGAGACAGTTTCAAGTGTTACAGCAAAGCACAAACACCCTAGACTAACCTCAACAGCAAGTAAGTTAAACCACAGCAAAGCACAGGTATAACTTGACTCACAATACAAGGCACTGATCAAACACCTTGGAGGTGTATCAGGCTTGTTTCAAACTACAGCTCTTAGCACAAGTTTGATAACATTGAGTGATTTCTCAAAGTTTAATTCATTCATTCATAAAAGTCTGCCTACAACAGTCATACAAGACCCCTTTATATAGAGAGGTTGATATCTTGTGAGCCATTGGATGTATAGATCATCCAAGGGCTAGCTTAGGATCTAAACTACTTCTACTGACACTAATTAAGAGCCTCACAATAGGACGAGCTCAACAACTAATAAGAACAGACACAAGACACAAAAGAAAAACAGACTGAACAAAAGCAAATAAAGCAGTTTTGGATTTTTCCTGAAATGGAAATCTGTTGCTCTTGTTGTCTTGCTGCCTTGCCTGGGTGTGTTGCTGCTCCTTGGGACTCTCTATTCTTATTATAACTTAGATAAGACCTGCCTTGGACGATGACAAGTTGACTTAAACAAAAGGAAGCCACAATCTGACATGTACCTTCTCTGTTTTTAGTTGTTTGCTGGACTCTAACTTGGGGTGTCTGTTTCATGAATTTTTACTAGACTTCAAAAGGGTTTGTCCTGGGCAAACTTGTAGCTTAATGGGTTGGCTTGATGGTAGGCCATGGTGGGGGTGGTTGGGATGCTCTGGTGTACCTCCTAGATACAGGGTTTGTGAATTGGTCTGTCTGTGCCTGAAGGTTTTTTTGTCTGTCTTGTGTGGGTAATGTGGGTTGTATTGGGGTTTGGCATGGGTTGTTGAGTCTTGGACTGTCTTCTTCATTGGGGTGGCTTGGCTTGGGTTGTTCTTGACTTGTCATAACTTGTTGTTTAGACCTTGTAACTCGAGCTTCCATCTGAGGGGTCAAGCTTGTCTTGTATGTGGTTTGATCATCAAGACCCTTTGGGTGAGCTCCTGCGGCAGCACCGGCAACATTTCTTGGAGGAATGAGATGCCCCAAAGAGGGATTCTTGAGGTGGAAGTGTTTGATGTGTGGGCAATAGACTATCAAGGCCCCTTTATTTCTTCAAAAGGGAATAGATACATTCTAGTGGCCGTAGACTACGTGTCCAAATGGGTGGAGGCGGTGGCTTCCCCTACCAACGATGCCAAAGTTGTCATCAATTTCCTAAAGAAGATCATTTTCCTCCGGTTTGGAGTACCTAGAGCTCTAATAAGTGATGGAGGAAAGCACTTTCATGAAAAACGACTTGACTCACTACTTCTTAAATATGGTGTTCATCATCGTACCGGTTTGGGGTATCATCCCCAAACAAGTGGGCAAGTCGAAATCTCCAACAAAGAAATCAAATCTATCCTTGAAAAAGTTGTCTCAAAGCACCGTAAAGATTGGAGTTCAAATCTCGACGACACATTATGGGCATATAGGACGGCATTCAAAACTCTTATTGGAATGTCGCCTTATAAGTTGGTGTATGGCAAGTCTTGCCATTTTGCAACAGGAGTTCAATGCCATGTTCAAAGACAAGACCAATCAACCTCTGATCAGCCTAGCCAGGATTCAATGCCAAACCTACCCTATGTCAAAAGCTACCTTAATGCTTTGTACAGCCCAGGTCCAAGCCACCACACAAAGACACGAGCCAGTGGTAGCCATGACACGAGCCAAGACCAAACAAGCCACAAAACAGACTCACAAAACAAGCCAACAAAACCTTTGGAAACTCAGCCAGCAGCAGTGCCTTGGGGAGGGTCTCAGGGCAACTTCCAAGCTTAGGGACTCCAAACCAACTATGGGGCATGGTACTAGGGAGGGTCTACTATCTTTTTGTCCAGGAAACCTTCCTCAGAAAACGTCAAGAACACCCCTCAAAACACAACCCAAGTAAACCAGTCCAGTTACAGCCTTACATGTAGCAGCTTAGCTGTTTTGCCAAACCTTCCTCTTTTAGCCAATCAAACAAACCTAACCAATCCCCAAACCTATGTCTTGGGAAGGTCCTCTACAACTTTCCCCAGGACTTCCTTGCCAAGAAACAAACACACAAAGAGTTAGCTTAGGGACAACTTCAAACTGTCCAGATTTCAGCCTTTGTGTAGTAGTTAACATGTCACTGTCAACCTTCCCCTTTTGAACAAGCAATGCGTGAGGTACTTTCAGCACATCTTTGGGAGCCTTCCTACTTCAGTTTGGTTCACAAACCCAAGCCTGAAAGTCCACTCTTCACCCAAGACACACCTGATCAAACAATTAAGGAAGATTGTCTCTTTAGAAACTACTTTCTACTTTATTTACTTTATGTCAGAATTCTGCAAGTTTGTAGCTGTTATTTTGTTCCATGTTGTAAGCCTTTGTGGCCCTAGATATCTCCTAAACGTCTGAGTTGTATTCTTGTTGCCTATATAAGGCCTTTACCTAATGAAATGCAAACCAGATTTGAAGTAAAACATAAAACTGAAACCTTGTTTCTGTTGCATCTCTTGGCTGTGTGCTTGAGACAACTTCCTTTGCTTTGTGCTTGGAAGTGAGCTTGGGTCCTTAGCTGTGTGCTGGGATCAAGTTCAACCCTCAATCATTGGCTTTGTGCTTTGGTTAAGGTCCTATCCTTGTTCTTTAACAATCAATTCAAACAGAAACAGAGTATTTGCAAAGTGTCTGAACTTCATCAAATTGTCATTGTTTAGTTGTCTTTTCTGAATAGTTTCAGTGCAAATTGGTTATCAGAGCTTTGGTTTGTGAGTTCATCTACCTAACTACATTAAAAACACAAAATACAACCATGAGTGAAGAGAGAATCACAGGTATTGAAAACACAGTTCAAGATCTTGTCAGAACTGTAATGGAGGTCTCTAGATCTGTCAATGAACTCCTTGAGGGCCAACAGAACAATGATACAAGGGGAGGCAGAGGTCGAGGAAGAGGAGCACCTTTCCCACAAGGTGGAGTAAGGAGGAGACAACCTGTAGATCAGTTTGAAATGTCAGATTCAGATGGCTCAGATCACAGTCTTCTCAGACACCAAGACAAAGATATCAAGGTAGAGATTCCTGACTTTCTAGGTAGCTTGAACCCTGATGATTTCTTAGATTGGCTAAGGTCTGTAGAAAGAGTCTTTGAGTTTAAAGGATACACTGATAGAAAGGCTTTTAAGGTTGCTATCATGAAACTAAAAGGCTATGCCTCACTGTGGTATGAAAACATGAAAACCTTGAGGGTTAGGGAAGGGAAAGAACCTGTAAAGTCATGGCTCAAACTGAAAAAGAAAATGAGAGCTAAGTTTGTCTCTAGGGACTACACTCAAGACATGTTCATTAAGCTTACTCACCTAAAGCAAGACCAAAGACCTTTAGAGTCCTACCTAAGAGACTTTGAACAACTCACTTTGCAATGTGAGGTTGTTGAGAAATCTGAACAAAAGATAGCAAGGTTCTTAGAGGGGTTGGATGAAAGGATAGCTAGTAAAGTCAGGCTACAAAACATATACTCCTTTGAGGAAGCTGTCAACTTGTCTTTAAGGGTAGAAAAATTGGGAAAAGGAAAGGCCAGTGCTTCTAAGACACCTTCCAGAACCCCCACCTTCAAACCTTTTGTAGGAGTTAAGATAGGAGAACCTGTGGTTCCTGTTAAGACTCCTTTCAACCTTGATAAAGGCAAGGCTGTTGAGGCAGGCCAAAGGAAGACTACCCCTCTCAAAAAGTGCTTTCAATGTCAAGGGTATGGGCATTTTGCTAGAGAATGCCCATCTAAAAGGGCTCTGAGTACCCTAGAAGTAATCCATTGGGGAGATGATGAGGTGTTGGTCTGTGATGAGGAGATGGAAGAGCCTGAGATAGAGGCTAGTGAGGAGTTGATAGAACCTGATGCTGGGTTAAGTCTGGTGACTTGGAGGGTGATGCACACACAACCCCAACCCTTAGAAGAAGATCAAAGACACCAGATCTTTAGAACTAGGTGCACCATAAAAGGGAGGGTGTGTAATCTGATTGTGGATGGAGGGAGTTGCACCAATGTAGCCTCTAAGACAATGGTGGATAAACTAACATTGCCCACCAAAGACCACCCTCAACCTTACAAGCTTAGGTGGCTGAACAAGGGGGCTGAAGTTAGAGTAGATCAACAATGTGTTGTTCCATTTTCTATTGGGAAAGGATATGCTGATGAGGCCTTGTGTGATGTATTGCCTATGGATGCTTGTCACCTTCTATTAGGGAGGCCCTGGGAGTTTGATAGGGATGCTGTCCATCAGGGAAGGGACAATACTTACTCTTTTAGGTTTGGGAAGAAGAAAATCATCTTAGCTCCTTTACCCCCTATCCTGAAAGGGAACCCTCCACTCTTAACTGAAGCTGCTAAGGAAGTTCTGCTGTTAAGTGAAGCAGAGATGGAGCAAGAGTTAAATGATCTTAGGCCAGTCTATGTCCTCCTCACCAAGGAGGTAGGGGAAGGGTCTAACCAAGTGCCTAAGGAAGTACAAGCCTTGCTGAAAACCTATGAGGATGTTTTCCCTGCTGAACTACCTAGTGGATTACCCCCACTAAGGGGAATTGAGCACCACATTGATCTAGTACCTGGGGCTGTCCTTCCAAACAAGCCAGCCTATAGAAGTGACCCCAGGGCAACACAAGAGCTGCAATCTCAGGTGGGAGAATTGCTTAGCAAAGGGTATGTCAGGGAGTCTCTTAGTCCTTGTGCTGTACCAGCACTGCTAGTGCCTAAGAAGGATGGAACTTGGAGGATGTGTATAGATAGCAGAGCAATTAACAATATCACCATTAAGTATAGGTTCCCTATACCTAGACTCAATGACATTCTGGATGAACTCAGTGGGGCTCAAGTGTTCACTAAGATTGATCTAAGGCAAGGGTATCATCAAGTAAGGATAAGAGCTGGAGATGAGTGGAAGACTGCTTTCAAGACCAAGCATGGGCTGTATGAATGGTTAGTGATGCCATTTGGGCTCTCCAATGCCCCTAGCACCTTCATGAGGCTCATGACAGAAGTCTTAAGGCCTTACTTGGGAAATTTCATTGTGGTATACTTTGATGACATTCTAGTCTACAGTTCAAGCAAGAAGGAACACCTACAACATCTGAACTTGCTTTGTGAGGTTCTCAGGAAGAATAAGCTATATGGTAAGCTAGAGAAGTGCACTTTCATGCAGCCTGAGGTTCATTTCCTTGGGTTCATCATATCAAAGGATGGGGTAGCTGTTGATCCTGAGAAGGTTAAGGCAATCAGGGATTGGCCCACACCTAAGACAGTGACAGAGGTCAGGAGTTTCCATGGGTTGGCATCCTTCTATAGAAGGTTCATTCAGGGGTTCAGTTCTATCATGGCTCCTATCACAGAATGCATGAAGAAAGGAGAGTTTACTTGGGGAGAAAAGGCAGAGAAGTCCTTCAAAACCATTAAGGATCTGTTGTGTAGATCCCCTATACTAGGCTTACCTGACTTTAACAAACTGTTTGAAGTAGAATGTGATGCAAGTGGGTTAGGAGTTGGGGCAGTACTGGTTCAAGAGAAGAGGCCCATAGCCTATTTCAGTGAGAAGCTAAGTGGAGCAAGGTTGAATTACTCTACCTATGACAAAGAGTTTTATGCCATAGTGAGAGCTCTGAATCATTGGGGGCATTACCTAAAACCTAAGCCTTTTGTGCTACATTCAGACCATGAGGCTTTAAAGTTCATCAATGGTCAACACAAACTCAACCCCAGGCATGCCAAGTGGGTAGAATTCCTGCAATCTTTCTCCTTTTCAAGCAAGTACATAGAAGGCAAGAACAATGTAGTAGCTGATGCTCTTTCTAGGAGATCTGTGATGTTGTCATTCATGGAGCAAAGGGTCCTAGGCTTTGAATTCATGAAGGAACTCTACATGGAAGATCCAGACTTCAAGGAGGAATGGGAAGTGTATGCAGAAGGAAAACTCAAGAAGGGGAGCAAGTACTTGACACAGAATGGATTCCTCTTCCAAGGAAACAAACTATGCATACCTAGAGGTCCTTACAGAGGATTACTAGTCAAGGAGGTCCATTGCAATGGACTTGCAGGGCACTTTGGGGTACAAAAGACCTATGAGATATTGCATGAGCAGTTCTATTGGCCCAAGATGCTAGGTGATGTGCAGGACACTATAAAAGGTGCAAACCCTGTCAACTAGCCAAGTCACAGTTCCATGCAGGTCCCTACACCCCACTACCTGTACCAAACAAACCTTGGGAGGACATCAGTATGGATTTCATAGTGGCATTGCCTAGGACACAAAGGGGCAAAGACTCAGTAATGGTGGTAGTGGATAGGTTCAGCAAAATGGCCCATTTTGTTGCTTGTAAGAAGACAGAAGATGCCATGGGGGTAGCAGAACTCTACTTCAAGGAAATAGTAAAGTTGCATGGGGTACCAAGAAGCATTGTGTCTGATAGGGATACTAAGTTTATGAGCCACTTTTGGAGGTCACTCTGGAGGCTCCTAGGTTCAAGGTTACTCTTCAGCACAGCATACCATCCCCAAACAGATGGGCAGACAGAGGTTACTAACAAAACTCTAGGAAGAATCTTGAGATGTATCATTGCTAAGTCATTAAAGGATTGGGATATCAAACTGTCACAAGCTGAGTTTGCATTCAATAGAGCTCCCTCACACAGCACAGGTAAGACCCCTTTTGAAGTTGTTTATGGTGCTAATCCTCTAATGCCTACAGACCTAGCACCAGTGATAAGGAAAGAAGTCAACTATGATGCCAAAGAAAGAGTACAACAGATGATGCAGATTCACAGTCAAGTCAAGAAACAGATTGAGAGAACAAATGAAATGTATAAGTCAAGAGCCAAAGGTCCAAAGAAAGCTAGAGAGTTCAAGGCAGGAGACATGGTGTGGCTGCACTTAAGGAAAGAAAGATTCCCAGAGAAGAGGAAAAACAAACTCATGCCAAGAGCTGATGGTCCTTTTGAAGTGCTTGAAAGGGTAGGACCTAATGCTTACAAGATAGATTTACCAGGGGATTATGGGGTACATGGGACATTCAATGTGGGAGACCTAAGTCATTATCAAGAAGACTCTGAGGATGAAGAGGATTTGAGGACAAATCTTTTTCAAGAAGGAGGGGTTGCAACAGGAGTTCAATGCCATGCTCAAAGACAAGACCAATCAACCTATGATCAGCCTAACCAGGATTCAATGCCAAACCTACCCTATGTCAAAAGCTATCTTAATGCTTTGTATAGCCCAGGCCCAAGCCACCACACAAAGACACGAGCCAGTGGTAGCCATGACACGAGCCAAGACCAAACAAGCCACAAAACAGACTCACAAAACAAGCCAACAAAACCTTTGGAAACTCAGCCAGCAGCAGTGCCTTGGGGAGGGTCTCAGGGCAACTTCCAAGCTTAGGGACTCCAAACCAACTATGGGGCATGGTACTAGGGAGGGTCTACTACCTTTTTGTCCAGGAAACCTTCCTCAGAAAACGTCAAGAACACCCCTCAAAACACAACCCAAGTGAACCAGTCCAGTTACAGCCTTACATGTAGCAGTTTAGCTGTTTTGCCAAACCTTCCTCTTTTAGCCAATCAAACAAACCTAACCAATCCCCAAACCTATGTCTTGGGAAGGTCCTCTACAACTTTCCCCAGGACTTCCCTTCCAAGAAACAAACACACAAAGAGTTAGCTTAGGGACAACTTCAAACTGTCCAGATTTCAGCCTTTGTGTAGTAGTTAATATGTCACTGTCAACCTTCCCCTTTTGAACAAGCAATGCGTGAGGTACTTTCAGCACATCTTTGGGAGCCTTCCTACTTCAGTTTGGTTCACAAACCCAAGCTTGAAAGTCCACTCTTCACCCAAGACACACCTGATCAAACAATTAAGGAAGATTGTCTCTTTAGAAACTACTTTCTACTTTATCTACTTTATGTCAGAATTCTGCAAGTTTGTAGCTGTTATTTTGTTTCATGTTGTAAGCCTTTGTGGCCCTAGATATCTCCTAAACGTCTGAGTTGTATCCTTGTTGCCTATATAAGGCCTTCACCTAATGAAATGCAAACAGATTTGAAGTAAAACATAAAACTGAAACCTTGTTTCTGTTGCATCTCTTGGCTGTGTGCTTGAGACAACTTCCTTTGCTTTGTGCTTGGAAGTGAGCTTGGGTCCTTAGCTGTGTGCTGGGATCACAGTTCAACCCTCAATCATTGGCTTTGTGCTTTGATTAAGGTCCTATCTTAGTTCTTTGTCAATTAATCCAAACAGAAAACAGAGTATTGCAAAGTGTCTGAACTTCATTCAAATTGTTATTGTCTTAGTTGTTTTTCTGAATAGTTTCATTGCACATTTGCCCATAGAGCTCGAATACAAGGCATATTGGGCGATCAAAGAACTAAATCTTGATGCAAAATTGAGCGGTGACAAGAGATTACTCCAATTACAAGAGCTTGAGGAGTTCCGCCTCAAATCTTATGAAAATGCCCAATCTTACAAGAAGAAGACCAAACTCATTAACGACAAGAAGATCCTCAAAAGGGATCTCCAATGTGGAGACAAGGTTCTTCTATTCAACTCAAGGTACAAGCTATTTCCCGTGAAGCTCAAATCCCGGTGGTCGGGACCATTCTTGATCACCGAGGTAGGGAAATATGGAGACTTTGAGTTGGCAAGCAAAGATGGTCAAAGATTCAAAGTGAACGGGCAACGAATCAAGCTCTACAAGGAAGGTTCTCTCATCGGGGTAGTTGAGGCTTTGTTCCTCAAGCCGACTACTCTTCATTAATTCTTGAACAAGAACGGGTTTTGTGAAGTCCCCCAAGAATCACAAATTTGTATATAATTCTAACTTATCTTACTAATGCTTGATAGATATTAGTTTGCATGGAAATTGGTTAAATTAACGATAATGAGGTCGAATTTTTGTTTGGCCAATTGAATCATTAATTAAATCAATTTCCCATTACTTAGTTAATTTTGTAAATTTTTAGTGCAATTTTTATCAATGAGAGTGTGAGGGAGGGATTTAATGTATTGTGAGATTGTTTTTGTAAGATGAAATGAAGGAAACGTGGCGGAATGCTAATGAAGAAGCGAGAAATAGAACAAAAGTGAAGATTTTGGAGCAAAAAAGTCACAAAAGACGAGTCACGGTCGTGAGAGAGGCTTCACGTCCGTGAAAATTGAAGCAAAGCAAAGGAATCACGAGAAATCCAGTTTCACGACTGTGAAACCCATCTCACGGTCGTGAAACAAGTTCCACGGTCATGAAGTTCATCTCACGGTCGTGAGATGGTGAAAAAGAATGCAGTAACTCTTCAAAAACAAGTCACGCTCGTGACTGCAATCTCACGGTCGTGAACTGAGGTTTCACGGTCGTGACCTCTATTTCACGTCCGTGAAACTGAGTTAACCGTGATTCTTCTATCTTTCCTTATCTTCTTCTTTCATCCTCTTCATTCAACCTCACAAACACATCTCACAAACCCTTATCTCACTAAAAAACTCCAAACTCCCTCAAATCTTCACCAAACTCCATCAAATCTTCCCCAAATTGTCACAAAAAGTCTTCTTCTTCAATTATAAACACTTTAAGAACCATTCTTTAGCCTTAAAAACACCAAAAAACTCAAAAAAATCGATTTTCAACCCTAGGTTTTGAAAAATCCGAAATTGGGGATCTTCTTTTTGGGTTAGTTTTTTAGCTTTCTACTTCAATAGAAAGTTGTTTTGGGGCCAATTGAATGTTTTTCTAGTGTTCTTAGTTGTTTTTAGAAACCTTTTTTAGCAATTTGTTTTTGGGGAAAAGCTTGCTTAAAGACAACAATGGTAGGACAAGGAAAGGGGAAGGCGGCGGCGGCACGAGGTACAAAGAGAAGGAGAGGCAGTGGGTCCAACAACCCGAACCCGGACGAAGATTTGGAGATCGAGCAACTTCTGGGTTTTCCGGAAGTCGTCTTTGAGACGGATGCTCATAGACAAGCCTTCGCAGCGATTCATGGGTTGGAGATGGAACCTACTGTTTTTCTGTGCCACGACGTCATACGTCGTCTCGGCTTGACGGAACCTATGCAGAATTTTTTCGCGGTGTCAGGTATGGCTACTTTATACTCTATGCATGAGCTCTCCTACCGGAGTCTCACGCTGGAATTTTTAAGTAGTTTGAATAGTTGTGTAAATGCTACGAATAGACCGTGTTTTTCTTTCCGTCTTGCCAATACTTCGCATGTCGTCCCTATAGATGAATTTGCTGCCATATTGGGGTTAGAATTCCCTTCTAGAAGGGATTCTGTAGAGCCAAAGGGATATGATTTGGGCCCGCTTTGGATGGCCTTGACCGGGAGGGTTTTGGCCGATTTCCGTAGGAATTCGGCCCTCTTAATTCACCACCCTGTGCCCCGTTTTTGGCACAGGTTAGTGTCAGGCACCTTCCTAGGTCGGCAGGAGCCGAACAACCTCAGCTTGACTTGACCCTCTTAGAGTCGCACTTGAATGTGCAAGGGTCTAGGGATACCTTCACCTTCCCCCTGATGAATGAAATTTATAGGAGGTGGAGGAAGTTGGGTAGGACCACCGTAGCGCGTAGGCAGACGGTGGTCATGGGGGTTTGGTGACATTTCTGGCTAAGCACTTTGACCCTGATTTTAACAGTGATGGGACGTACGAGGCTTTGACCGGGGGGACACTTCTGGACGAGACTTCCCTAATCCACTCAAATTGGATTAGGCTTGACCGGGCAAGGAGTTTTCTTTGGGTGATCAAGGATGCAACCCCTTTTTACCTACCTTGTCATAGACTCCCACCTTTTTCACCTAGGGATAACACTATGGAGAGGCGACCCAACTACCTGCTACCGGTGACGATGACAGGTGGTAGAGCCGCTTCTAGTGGTGCTAGGGAGGAGGGAGAGTCTTCTCAGCAGCCTCGACCCCGACCCACATCTAGGCCGAGTCATAGTGCACCCCAAGTGATTTTGCTTGTTCCCCCTTTCCCCCTACCACATTTGCATGCACCTTACCCCCCACCCAGTTATGTGAATATTCCCCCCTACCCCTTTGACTACCAGGGGTATGTTCACCCCGACCCTACCATCTCTCCCAGGGCGGCTACCTGACCGGTCTAATGCAGAACATGCATTTGAACATGCATGAAGACCGGGTTAATAATTATTATGCCTCCTACCCCAACTACTTTTTGCTGGCTAACCAAGGGTACATTGACCCTAACGGTTTTTTGCCAAGCTGGGCACAACCCAATTTTTTGTTTCCCAACCATGGAAACCGGGGAGGGGAAGGCGACATGGAGACCGGGGGAGACCAAGGGAACCGGGAAGAGGGTGGTGGTAGTGGGGGGCGGGATGAGGATGAGGATGAGGATGAGGATGAGATGTAGACCTTTTGAGGAGGTTTTGTGTTTTTGTTTGATAATTGGAAGAGTCGGAGTGGTGTCTAGGTGGCTTGTTTAGCATCTACCCCCTCCCCTCTAGTGTGTGTCTCCTCCTCTCCTCTCTTTGATTGATATGATTTGTTTCTTTAACTTGTAATTTTTGTGTTGTGTTGGTTGGCCTCGGTAACATTGGAGGCGGGTGTCCATCCCATCGGACACCAATCTTTTGCTCCTTCTTGAAAAATCCAAATTGACAAACAACCTTTGCATTTAGCTATTCTCATGCATCACGTAGTTATTTTTTTTTTAGGTGTCATTTTTAGACTTTCCCGTGGTTGGTACCCCCATGAGGGGCATTGCATTGATGCACTTTATCGCCACGACGAGACTCCGATATGGCACACTTAGTTTTTTTTTTTTATTTATTATCTGGACTTTCTTGTGGGAGGTACCCCCATGAGGGGCATTGCATTTATGCACCTTACCACCGCAATGAGACTCTAGATTAGCATATAGCTTAGCTTGCATTTACTTAGATCATGCACTTTGTATTATATCATTTTGCATTTAGTTTTAGGAATTATTATTTAGTTCATGAATTCCATTTAGAATTAGTTCATTTGCATAACTAACCCTCTTGTATATATTGTGAATATTGTGAATATTCATCAAAAATCAAAAATCCCAAAAACAAGTTTTTATTTTTCAAAATATTTAAAAAACCAAAAACATGTTCTTTTCCTTTTAGAAAGTATTCAAAAACCCAAAAACATGTATTTCTTTACTTCCAATAATCCTATTTCACACATTGAGGACAATGTTTGTTCCTATGTGGGGGATGTGAAACTATTTTCATAGTTTTAAAAAATTTGAAAAATTTGAAAAATCCTAAAAATTAGCTTGTTTATATCTTACTTTGTATATATTTGCATTGCTTTTTCTTCTAACCTCCATACATAGGTCCGCTACACATCGCTCAAGAGACTTATAGAAGGGATTAAGAAGACCGCCATGGTATGATCGTTCTTATTCCTTCCCCTTCTTTCTTTCTTTCTTTACTTCTTATCACATGAGGAGTTTAGAGGAATGGTTGATGATTGCGATGTTGATTTTGATGAATTGGCGGTTGTGTGACTTATGTGCTGTTAGGGGGTTTCATTAGATTAATTGTCACGTAGTTCACTAAAGCATTTGCATTAGTTTGGATATATGTTGCTTAATTTTAAATCATGGCATATTGCATTTAGGAGAATTTTTTGGAATGCCTAATTTGGAAATTGAACAAGCTTAGACAGACCCTTGTAGATACTTTTTTTTTGCTTAGCATTTTGCCTATTAAAATAGATTTTGAAACACCTTTTAATGTGTATTTTTAGTATAATTTTCGCACCGTTTCCTAGAGCCTAGTCAAGGGCTTGCATTTACCATCTTGACCATCCCCATGGTGTGAAAATTCCTTTGTGAACGCTTTCTTAGGTGACTCTCGAGGCCATGTAATTGTCCAATCATCACATTTCACTACATTTGACAAAAAGGAAATTTTTCCATCACAAGTCCAAAAATTGAGTTCAAACACAATTGAAAAGAAAAGCTTGAAATTTTGCATATATTTGCCTTAGTCCTAGCTTAGGGAGTGCATATGGAGACTTCTTGAGTACCCTTAATACATATGGGGTCGCTCTCGATGTCGCTACGGCGAGGATTTGCCTATTGTTGGTCTCCGCCGCACACCTTTCGCTAGGCTACATTGCTCTCAAAAGGCACCCAAATCAAGCAAAAACAAAATCAAAAACAAAAACAAAAAGAAAAAGAAAAGAAAAAGAAATCAAATAAGAACTCAAACATCTCGTTTCCTTACCTTTTTTATGATTACTCCTACGTTACATGGCTACGAGGGGACGACCCTTCCTTTCAGTTAGGTGAGAGGCGGAATTCCGATCCTACAGTGTCTTCTAACACCATGGGGCCCTTGCTTTCCATCCCGCCCTTTCACCCTTGACAAAGCTTTCTAGTGAACGTAAATGAATATACTACTTTTACACAATAAAGAGGTGATTTATTTCTATCTTTCTAGCCCTAGTTCTTTGTAAAACTAGTAAGTACATAGGAATTTGCATGCTTGAAAATTTTCCATTTTAGATGAATCCCGGCGCATGGATGAGGCATGTTGCCATTTGCTTTTGTAGATGCATTCTCGTTTGTTTTGTGTGCTTTATTGCCTAGAATGCATCGAAGTTTTGGCAAGACCCCACTTGCCTTGCAAGAAGGTGTCCTACCTCATGGATACCTTGTTGCGAGTTAAAGGGACGGAGCAAGGCCCGTTAATTGACTTGTATCGGTTAGGTTTAGAGTAGTTAATTAAGGGTCTTGACTATTGTTCATCCTTACTCGGGACGAGTAAGGGTTTGGTTTGGGGAGATTTGATATAGTGTCATTTCACCCTACATTTTCACCCCTTTTGGTCTCGTTTTGCTTGCCTTTAATGCTCCCTAGGAGCGTTTCTACGTGTTTTACCTTCTTCTAGCATATTTCTCGCTTTTATCGTGTGTTTGCAGGTAAACCGTCAAGTGAGGCGATTTCTACCTAGTTTTGATCAACAAAGAAGAAGGTGAATCATTCGGAAGACCCATGGCATACCTTGGGGGCCCCGCATACCCTTGAGGGCCCTACTCGATGCGCCAAAGCCCTCCCGAGTCAAGGCAAGCGAAACCGGGAAGGAAACAACAAAGTCAAGCGAAGGAAGAAGGGAAATGAGCATCTCACGAGCGTGAAAGGCATTTCACGGTCGTGAAATGTTTTTCCAAAATGAAGGATTTCCGTGCTTCTCAGCTCACGGCCGTGAAACTCATTTCACGGTCGTGAAAGCTCAGTCACGGTCGTGAAACTTGCTTCACGGTTGTGACTTGTTCGTGAAAGAAGACCTTGCTCTGCCACTAATCTCACGACCCTGACTTGGAGTTTCACGGTAGTGAGACGTGTTTCACGACCGTGAAACCCATTTCACGGTCGTGACTTTGCTAGTCCACAAAGCTTCTCGAGGCCCATCTTTCCTTCATTTTGTAAACCTATATATAGACCCTCTTATGTAATTAAAGGGCTTGAAACCCTAGATCTAAAAACCCTCATAGAATTAGTGTTTAATCTTGTATTAATATTCTATAATTAAGCGAATTAGTCGGTTAATTAGTGACGTCGACTTGGTTTAGTGTATGAACTTGGGTTATATTCAAAGATTTGTGACAAAATCTTGGTATTTTTATCAAAGTTCTCATCTTTCTCCAAGTTGGTATAATTTCTCTACTTAATCTTGCCTTTAATTAAGTTTTCATTTCAATTATTGTTATCTACTTATTGTTAATTAGAAAATGTTTAATGTTGTTGTTGATTTCCTTTTGCAATCTTTAGTAATTGTTGAATTTCCCTTGAGTATGATTGAGTAGTGATTTATCTAGGATTAGTGGGGGATAATGGGTTTTTGATGAGGGTTCATCTTTGTTTGTTGGGTTGATTTGTTGATTAATTGTCTTTCTTCCAACTTTTGCATACCATATGTTTGATGAAATGCTTGCTTGACAAACTTGCATAATTCATGTTTATCATACATTTCCGTAAGGTCGATAGCCTCGGATTATGTTAGGATTTGCATATAGTTGGTGTATCGACCGTGTGTACGCGAGAGCTAGCTTGGTTCGATATATGGGAGGGATTGTAAGATCGAGAGCCTCAATCCACCGCGCCCAATTTTGACTACCCATTAACTATGAACCCGACTCACTAGAACCCGAATTACCCATTTGAACCCACCAATCCTAGACTTTCCTTTTATTGATTGTTATTTGATTATCTTCCTCGTCTTAGACTTCTTTTGTCGTTTTAATTGTTTTTAATTGTTGTTATCTTAGTCTAGTCTACAAACCCAAACCCAAACTTCTTTGTGACTTGCAAGAGACTCTAGCCAACTTTTAGATCATTTCTAAGCAACAACCGTCCCTGAGATCGACATTCTTCTTACACTACTATTTACTACATCACTATGCATGTTTGGACTTTAACGATAGTTGACGATTCCTGATCAAAATCATTGACTAGTATGGAATTCTTTTCCAAGGTAGAGATACAAGAATTGAATAGAAAAATCATGACATGGTGGATTAAGACCTAGTAAATCGCCTAAAAAGCCTGCTAGACCATCTGATCTATGATTGTAATGAACACATCATTCTTACGAACTCGCAATGAATTATTTGCATATCCTAAATCCAATTTCATCAATATGTCAATCTACATGTGTGAACCTACTTCCCTAGATGCTTCTCATTATTGTTAATTCATCATTTGCTTTATTATTTTCATTTTAGTTTGTTTTTATTTTGTTTTTATTTATGTTCTTTATTAGTTTAGAATCCAAAACCTCAAAACCCAGAAAATCGTTAGATAAAACTCAATTGTGAGACGATTCACAATCGATAGGAAATACCATCTCCCGGAGGATTGACCCCTACTTCTATAATTACATTAATTTGTTATTAGCCTAGTCTGGGTAAATTATTTTTGTATTGGGCTTACGACAGGCCCGGTTAAATTTTGGCGCCGTTGCCGGGGAGCACGGTTTAATTTTCCTTTTTCTTGTGATTTATATCGTAATTAGTTTTATCTAGTCTTTAGGAACTCAAATTCCTTTAGACCTCTCTTGAATTTTCATCTTAGCTTTCCAATCTTATGCCCAGATCTTCTAGACTAGGGACCCCTATTCCTTTAGACCCCGAACTAGAAAGAACTCTGCGTAGGAAATTAAAGCTATTCAACGAAATTTCAAAAGCTTCTGATATTTCAAGTTTAGATCGTATTCGTGAGAAATACTCGGATATCTTACCTAATCTTGAAGGAGAAGAAGATCCATTATCATCTCCATTTCCAAAAACCAATCAACTTTCAACCAACATTCCATCTTCATCTTCACAAAAGAAAATGGTTCGACTTTCCGACCATTCCAAACCCACCGCAGATACACTTCCAAGGGGTATCGCTACACCTCAAATCACAGCCCAAAACTTCGAAATAAAACCTGCCTTCATCAATCTAATAGAAAGAAATCAATTTGGTGGCAATGCCACAGAAGATCCCAACCTTCATATCCAAAACTTCTGTGACTATTGCTCCACAATTAGACAAACTGGAGTATTCCAAGAGAAGATTAGGGAAATGCTTTTGCCCTTCTCTTTAAGAGGAAAGGCAAAACTATGGATCAATAGTCTTGACCGATTTGCCTTAGGAATAGTCGACTGGGATGGTCTAGCTCTTGCTTTCTATCAAAAGTACTTCCCACCAGAACGAACCGCACTCTTACGGAGTCAAATCACTGGATTCCGTCAGAGAGGCGACAAAAGCCTTTATGAGGCATGGGAAAGGTACAAAGAATTACAAAGAAAATGCCCTCATCATGGCCTTGATTCATGGTTCCTAGCTATCACCTTCTACAACGGTTGTTGTGGCGAATCGCGTCGTATCCTCGACTCCGCTAACAATGGTCGTTTCAATCAAATCGATGTAGAAATAGCTAGTACGACTATCGAGTCAATGGAAATCCACGATTCTTAGTATAGCAACTCGCGTGCTATGCCACTCAAAGCCAAGCAGGACGATTCAAGTAAAGTAGCACTCTTGGAAGCCCAATTAGCATTTTTGCAGCAACAAGTAGGAAGCTCTTCCCAATCCAAGGAACATATCAACGTCACTAACCACGTAGTGGTATGTGAGACATGTGGGGTTGGAGGGCATAGTTTTCAAGAATGTAGAAGTTCAATAGAGCAAGTCAATGCCTATCAAGGATATAGGCAAGGCAACGCTTTCTCAAACTTCTATAACGAGAACACAAAAAACCATGCTTTTTTGTCCTTCAAAAGCACCAACATTCAAAATCCCCAACAACAAATTCAACAACCATTCATACCACACCAACAGAAGCCTTACAATCCACTTGGTTTTCAAAACCAGAGACCTTCATTCCAACCTAACTTCAATCAACCATACCAAAATCAACCTCAACACCAACCACCCCAAATTCAAGGCCAACCTAATGACTCAAGCTTGAGCAAAATTGAATCCATGCTTCTCCAAGTTGTTCAAAAACAAGATTCAATGTTTGCTCAACTTCAAAAGAGTGATCAAGCTCAAAGTGTTGCCATCAAGATGCTTGAAACTCAAATGGCCCAATTGGCTGCCTCTAATGCCCAAAGAAAACAAGGCCAATTCCCACCTCATGGTGAGCAACCGAGGGACACCGCAAATGCTATCACCCTTAGGAGTGGTACCACTTATACGGAACCTCAGCAAACCAAAGAACCAACAGTTGAGCCTACACAAGTAGAGAGCCAAAAAGATTCTCAACCATCCACCGCTAAGGAAGCGGAAGACAAACCTGAAAAGAAGAATGAACCTGAAAAGGAACCCATCAAAATTCAAGTTCCATTTCCCCAACGTTTGAGGAGAAATCATAAGGAAACCCAATTCAGCAAATTCATGGAAGTAGTCAAAAACCTCCAAGTAACGGTTCCCTACAATGATTTAATCACTCAAATCCCTTCTTACACGAAATTCATGAAGGATATTTTAACTAAAAAGAGGACTTTAGATGATGTTGAAATCATCGCATTCACCGCTGAATGCAGTGCGCTATTGCAAAATAAGTCCCGTTTTAAGTTAAAGGATCCTCGTAGTTTCTCTATACCTTGCACTATAGGCACCTACACTATTGATAAAGCTTTATGCGATCTAGGTGCTAGTGTAAGCGTTATGCCCTATTCCATCTGCGAAAAATTGAATATGGGAATTCTTAAATGCACAAGTATCACTCTGCAAATGGCAGACCGTTCTCTAAAACAACCTATGGGAGTTTTAGAAGATGTGCCTGTCAGAGTAGGGAGGTTTTTCATTCCAGTCGATTTCATCGTGTTAGATATGGCTGAAGATTCGCAAATCCCTATCATTTTAGGAAGGCCATTTCTACACACTACGGGAGCAGTAATCGATGTCAAGAATGGAAGATTGACACTAGATTTAGGTGATGATAAAGTCACCTACAACTTAAACAGTGCAATGAAGAGCCCTATGCATGAAGAGCCTTGCTGTTTCCTTGACATTGTCAACTCAATCATCGATGAATCTCTGTATCCGTCAATAATTGAGGATCCTTTAGAAGCAATTTTATTGTTGGAGGATATCTCTGAAAACGACAATTTCGAGATCAGTGAGCTGGAAAGGGACTTGACTGGAAAAGAGATATCATCTGAAGAAATTGAGGAGTTCATAAGCTTAATTGATGCTCCTGCCAAGGCAGAAGTACATAAACCTGAACTTAAACCTCTTCCCTCAAATCTAAAATATGCTTTTTTAGATGAATCCGAATATTGCCAAGTCATAGTGAGTGGTCTCCTAGATGAAAATCAGTTAAACTCACTATTAACTGTCTTCAAAAAACATAAGAAGGCAATAGGATATAAACTTGAAGATCTCACTGGCATAAGCCCCGGCTTTTGCATGCATAAAATCAACTTAGAAGAAGGCCAAAAACCTTGTGTTCAAGGTCAACGCCATCTTAATCCAAATATGCAAGAAGTAGTTAAAGCTGAAGTTATGAAATTGCTAGATGCTGGCATAATCTACACAATTTCTGACTCGAAATGGGTTAGCCCTGTCCAAGTTGTTCCCAAGAAAGGAGGAACAACAGTAGTCAAGAATGAAAAGAATGAGCTCATCCCCACAAGGATTGTGACGGGATGGCGTATGTGTATTGACTACAGGAAGTTGAATCAATCAACTCGAAAAGATCACTATCCTCTACCCGTCATTGATCAAATGCTAGAGAGGTTAGCTTGTCACAAATATTTCTGCTATCTAGATGGTTACTCAGGATTTTTCCAAATTCCTATCCATCCTGAGGACCAAGAGAAAACCACCTTCACCTGTCCCTATGATACTTTCGCTTATCGCCGAATGCCATTTAGCTTGTGTAATGCACCTGCAACTTTCCAGTGTTGCATGACTAGTATTTTTTCCGATTTTGTTGAATCTATCATGGAAGTATTCATGGACGACTTTAGCGTCTACGGCATTTCCTTCGATAATTGTTTGACAAATCTATCGAAAGTACTTCGAAGTCGACCTTGTTCTCAACTGGGAAAAATGTCATTTCATGGTGAACGAAGGTGTAGTTTTAGGACACATCATTTCCGAAAGAGGTATTGAAGTGGATCGAGCTAAGATCCAAGTTATTGAACAACTGCCACCACCTGCTAATGTAAAACGAATCAGGAGTTTCCTTGGCCACGTCGGTTTCTACCGACGGTTTATTAAAGATTTTTCAAAAATAGCCAAGTCCCTGACTGAGCTCCTTTTTAAGGATGCACCTTTTAATTTCACAAAGGAATGCCTTGAGGCATTCAACAAAATCAAACGTGCTTTAATCACCGCACCTATAATCCAGTCACTTGATTGGAATCTTCCATTTGAATTAATGTGTGATGCAAGTGATTATGCTGTTGGAGTTGTTTTAGGGCAAAGAAAGGAAAAGTTTTTTCATGCAATTTACTATGCTAGTAAAACCTTAGATCCTGCCAAAATCAACTATGCCACCACTGAAAAAGAACTTCTTGCCATTGTCTATGCCTTAGACAAATTCCGTTCTTACCTTATAGGATCAAAAGTCATTCTTTACACTGACCATGCTGCCTTGAAATATCTGCATTCAAAGAAAGAGGCAAAACCTCGACTTATCCAGTGGATCTTACTCCTTCAAGAGTTCGATCTAGAGATCCGGGATAAGAAAGGAGCAGAGAATGTAGTCGCTGACCATCTCTCAAGGATAAGAGTAACTGAAATAGGATTAACAACGCCAATTAATGATTCGTTTGCTGATGATTCATTAATGGCAATTGCGGACTCTTCTCCTTGGTATGCTGATATGGCCAATTTTAATGTCAGTCGCCAGCTACCTTCTGACCTTTCTTATAACCAAAGAAAGAGATTTTTGCATGATGCAAAATTCTTTGTTTGGGATGACCCTTATCTTTTCAAGCATTGCTCAGATGGTCTTTACAGACAATGTATCCCCCAGTGGGAAGTTAAAGGAGTCTTAGAAGGATGCCACTCATCTTCTTATGGTGGTCATCATGGTCCGTCCAAAACCGTAGCCAAAGTCTTACAATCCGGGTTTTTCTGGCCCACGATGTTTAAAGATTCAAAAGACTTTGTTATGGCTTGTGACGCTTGTCAACGAATGGGTCAAATATCCAAGAGACATGAAATGCCTCAAAACGGCATATTAGAAGTTGAAATATTCGATGTCTGGGGTATTGACTATCAAGGACCATTCCCTCTCACCAATGATGCTAGAGGTGTGATACGACTATTTAAGAAGATCATCTTTCCACGTTTTGGTGTACCCAGAGCCGTGATTAGTGATCGAGGAACTCATTTTGGAGAAAAGCAGTTAGACACTCTGCTTGCCAAATATGGTGTGTATCACAGACGAGGATTAGCCTACCACCCTCAGACCAGCGGTCAAGTAGAAGTCTCAAACAGAGAGTTGAAAACAATTCTTCAGAAAGTAGTCTCGAAATCTAGAACCGACTGGAGTAATAAGCTCGATGACACCTTATGGGCTTATCGCACAGCTTTCAAAACCCCGATTGGAACATCTCCTTATCGGTTGGTTTATGGAAAGGCCTGTCATCTTCCTGTCGAGTTAGAGTACAAAGCTTACTGGGCTATCAAAGAACTCAACTTAGACACTAAGCTTAGCGCTGATAGACGACTTTTGCAACTCAATGAGCTAGAAGAAATTCGTTTGCAAGCTTACGAGAATTCTAGAATCTATAAAGAGAAAACGAAGCGTTGGCACAACAATAGTATAATTAAAAAAGAATTTAATGTCGGTGACCAAGTACTTCTTTTCAACTCCCGTCTGAAAATTTTTCCGGGAAAACTTCGTTCACGATGGTCTGGACCCTTCACTGTCACATATGTTAGCAAATACGGCTATATGGAACTAATGACTAGCAATGGTGAAAAATTCAAAGTCAATGGACACAGACTGAAACTCTACTACAGCAATTCTATCATCGGATGTTTAGATATTGTCTATACGGAGCGTCCATCCCCAACCCAATGATTTCATAGAAGAATTCGTCGAGCAGGACGTTAAACAAGCGCTTCTCGGGAGGCAACCCGTGTTTTCCCTTTCTTTTTACATTTTTATTTTTGCTTTTCCCTATTTCGTTGTTTTGTTAGATTTCTTTGCAGATGAAAGAGTTTTTGAAGAATCTATGAAGACCTTCCTTGTCAAGTCCAAAAGACTAGCTTGGGGGAGTCTGCGCTGGCTAGTAAGCTTCATTCTTCTTTCATTTTTCCTTTCTTCCCATTAAGCATCTCATTGCATGTTTAGTCTTTGTGCTCACATTGAGGACAATGTGATGTTTAGCTTGTGGGAGGGATTGCATTTTTGCATTTTCCCATTTTGCATTTTAGTTGATCATTTTTCAAATTTTCAAATTTTGAATAAGAAAGAGAAGATTTTATAGAGAAATTTTAAAATTTTGAACACAATTGAATGTTTTTCATGCTTTGCTTGCTTATTATTCTATCATGTTACATTTCCCAAACTTAGAGCTTTCAAGCCATAATGATTCAATATTCATTGAATTTTGCATACATGGGGAAGTCTTGTACACAGTAGGCATGGGATGAATCTATAGATGGGTACGCTTGATCTTGACATTTGGCAAGTTACATATATTGTAAGGTAGAACCTCCTTAGACTGGTACATCTATACCCAGTCTCATTTAGGTGTGTGTAGTTCTCCTTGTGATGTGTGTCATGTCAAAACGCATAAGTATGGTTCCCATTTCATTTCTATAAGCATTGCATTCATGATTCACTAAGATTTGAAGCCTTTTTCACTTTAATTTGCCCCTCAAAATTAGCCCCTTCATAAAAATGTTTCAAAATAATAGCTACAAATAAAAATTGCCTACCTTTTTAGCTAGTAGCTAGACTATGGTGTATGGGTGCTCTTTTGAAAAGATTTGTTCTTATCTGTCAAAGTGAATTTGGGAGAACGAAAAAGTTCAAGAAGTGAAGTTTTGTTCAAAAAAAGAAAAAAAAAAGAAAAATCGAAAAAAAAAAAAAAAAAAGAAAAAAAAAAAAGAAATAAGAAAAGAAGTTGTGAGTATCTCCTCAAAATGTCAAATCAATAGAAGGAGTTTACCTGTGTGTTTCGTGCGTAATAAGCCAATCTGTTACTTCTAGCTTCGTTTTTCGTCTTTTGGGAATTCATCGAAAGTTTGGATTGAGTATTCATTTATCATTGGTCAGTTGCTAGCTCATTCTAATCTTCACATTGACCATGACTATTTGTCCACCTTTCACCCATTTCCCAAAGCCTTCTTCTTATTTTTCGGCTTCTTTTCTATGTGCATTGTGATCTTTGACTTGTGTTTTGAATTGTTTACCATATTAGACTGCGGACACATTTTCATAAGTCGTAGATAGGTGAGTGTCTCAAAAACATTTACCCATAAAGAGATCACCTTTTACATACATGAGTGTTCGAGTGTGCCGTGAGAGTCCATTTGTCAAGAGATCATGCAAGAGCCGAAAATCTGTAGTGAAATTCTTTGTGCTACGCCGTTATGTAAATCTCAGCCATGTTTATGTATCATTCTTGCCCACGTTGCTTTTGGGTTATGATTCATTATGTTTTCAAAGTTTAACGTTGAGATTTGTTTCTTGATGGTGTAGTAGCCAATGCTTGCAACCTTGTCCTGGTATTGTTTGCTATGTTTGCTTGAGGACAAGCAAAGGTTTAGCTTGGGGGAGTTTGATAAGTGAATATTTGTATGATTTTAACCCCCATTTTAGCTCGGTTTTGTTTGGCATTTGTGCTTTGTTAAGCCATTTTATGAGCTAATATCGTCTTCTAGGCGAATTCTTGTGTTCTAACCTGTTTTGTAGGGAAAGTGACGTTTCTACGCCCTTTTTCTATATTCCCGAGCATTTGCCTAGAACCCGACGATTTGAAGAAGCAAGCTTGACCATGTCAAAGGCATTTCAAGAAGGTTCACTAATTCAAAAGAGAGAAGAAGTAAAGACGGTTTCGTAGTTGTCGGAAGATCAATCAATTAGGCGGAAGAATTCATCGCTTTACATCAAACCCTATCAACAAATCCGATTGAAGAGGTCAAGGGGGATGATGGAATTCAAGTCAAAGCAAAGGAAGATGAAACGTTAGTCAAGAGCTTCCAGATGACAACTTACCCGATCGGGTAATTGTGTACCCGATCGGGTATCCCTGCTGATCCGAGAAAAATGCTTCAACTTCCTATTTTTGTCTTATGTGTTCAATACTCGACCTCTTCTCCATGAAACCCTAATGCTATATATAGATGCTCCAGCCTCTCTACACAACCATCCATCACACATCTACTTCTCATACAACATCTCCTTTCTTCTTACATTTTCTCTTTAGTTTTTAGTCCTTCTAATTTAGATCATTTTCTTCTTTTGTCTTTTATTCTTAGTTTATTTCTGTCCATTTCATATCAAAACATTAGCTTAGATCAATAAGGATTTCAATCTTTGTAGTCTACTTTGTTGGGTACAAGTGTTGTAATTCAAGGTACGATATTTCTATGCAAGGGATTTCTATTATCGTTATCACTTTCGTTGTTGATCGTCACCTAGGTATTCCTAATTTATCCTTTGTTTATTATCCTTTATTGTTTTCCATTTGATTGTTATTTTCTATTCATATCATTTAGATTCATTTTCGTGTTGTTATAATCGTAGTTTCATTTCTTAGATTGTCAAATAGCGTCGTTATTATCGTCACATAGAGAGTCTAAAATTATTGTCAAAACCAACTATTCATTTCTATCCTAGTTTTCATTGTTGATATCATCTTAGACATAAACATTATCATGAGTCAGTAGTCACCGTTCTAGGGTGTAGGGTAGCCATGTTGGATTGATTAAAAGATGATAATTGGATAAAGGAAATTGTGCTTTAAAAACATTGTGTCTATGCATGTTTGGACTTTAACGATAGTTGACGATTCCTGATCAAAATCATTGACTAGTATGGAATTCTTTTCCAAGGTAGACATACAAGAATTGAATAGACAAAGCATGACATGGTGGATTAAGACCTAGTAAATCGCCTAAAAAGCCTGCTCGACCATCTGATCTATGATTGTAATAAACACATCATTCTTACGAACTCGCAATGAATTATTTGCATATCCTAAATCCAATTTCATCAATATGTCATTCTACATGTGTGAACCTACTTCCCTAGATGCTTCTCATTATTGTTAATTCATCATTTGCTTTATTGTTTTCATTTTAGTTTGTTTTTATTTTGTTTTTATTTATGTTCTTTATTAGTTTAGACTCCAAAACCTCAAAACCCAGAAAATCGTTAGATAAAACTCAATTGTGATGTAACAACCCGAAATGTACCCTATTTTTCTAGTGAAAATATTTTACGGATACTTTTCAGCATATTTAAATTTTAAATTGGAATTTATTGTTTCCAGTCGAATTTGGAATTTCCGAGTTCGTATTTGGAATTTCTGCGAGATTCCATGAGAATCCCGTTTTTAAGTCAACTTTGACTTTCGTTGACTTTTCCGACTCACCCCGTAAATTGAAAGACCGAAATTATATTTGAAAAATAATAAATTTAATTTATTTTTATTAAGATTTATTTGAATTAATGATAATTTAATATAATTATTTTGAATTTATTCGGAATTTAAGAGAAGGTTTTACGGTTTAACCCCGAACGTCATTTAACTATTCCCGAGTCAACTTAAATCCCGAAACAAACCCGAAACCCGACTTTGGCATGAGTCACACGCCCATGCCATCTTTTTCCACTCACTTTAGATCTTTTAATTCTTTTGATTAAACTAATACGAATATCTAAGATATTTGTAACTTTATCGATCCGTCAACTTAAACTCCGCAAATCGCAAAAAAAACAGACCCGATTCTTCTACTACCACACGGCTCCCTATCCTCTCTAAGGACTAGATATTTTCTTTCTTTTGATTACAATAACATAATATCTAAATAATATCTAGATATTTGATTAAATTAACTTAATATCTAATTATATCTAAACAATTACCATAATATAATTATAAAACCCGAGTCAATCCCGTAACAACAATTTCAAAACCCGACTCCATAATTCCTCTATATTTACACGACACTCCCTCCCCATTATTCACTACTTATCTTTTCATTTTACATTAAATCAACTTAATATCTAATTAATACTTTCTTTAATATAATCAAAATCGTTCTTGGTGTTCTTCCTCGTTCTTCATCGTTCTTGAGCAAAATCGTCACAAAACCTTCGTTACTTGTTCAAATCCGTCCTAACTTATATTTCTAGAGTCTTCTCTTCGCTCTTCATCTCCATGTACGTTTTATTTCCAATTCCGACAAAATCGTTTTCAACACTTTAATTATTGAAATTCAAGTTTTTAATTCTAATAATGTTATTCTTGTCATTTCTTATAGGAGAAGATTTTGAAGACGAGTTTGGTGACTCGTATATATTAGAAGAAGATTAGTAGACAGGTTTTTAGTTCTTATTTTGGTGCTACTTGATTTTGTGCTAGCTAAGGTAACGATTCCGAGTTACTCGACGAATTAATGTTACATACTTTTGTTTTTGTTTATGTTCTTGTTATTTATGTTTTTTTTAGTAGTAACATGATAAGTAGTTATTATTATTAAGTTATATGAATTTTTAACATGTTTAGTGTTCTTGACATATTTGGATGAATTATTCATAATCATGATTTTTGTATGAATGATGGTTGAATTGGTTGTTAAAATGGATGGTTGTTAATTAAAACATGTTAGAAATAATTTAGGATTGTTGCTTGGTGGTGACCGTGGAGAATGGCTGGAAAACCAGCCCAAACCAGGCCGGTTCAGGCCGGTTCAGGCCCGGTCCAGGCCGGTCTGGGTTGGTCCGGGATTTGGTCTTTTGGTTTGTGTCGATACTTGATTGTTTTTTTGTTGTTTTGACGGGTTTTAAATATGTTAAGCATGCGGGAAAATATTAAGAAAAGGTTTTAGAAATGTCGACCCAAAACAGGCCAAAACCAAGCCCGTGGGCCCAGTCCAGGCCCGGTTCTTGTCTCGGTCCAAAACAGCCCGTGGGTCCCTCTTTGGACTTGTGACGGTTTTTGAGTTTATTGTTATTTTATCGTGTTTTGTAATATTTAGCAAGTGGGAAATTCTAATAAGTAAATTATTTAATTAAAAAGGTTTTCATAATATTATTATTTCTCACATGTTAGAAATTATAATACGAGATTGTAGTTTATTTTGATATCCTTTAAGTCAAGCGGGTTTTTGTATGATTTTAATAATTCACATGTTAGAAGTTGGAATAAATTAGCATGAGATGAATATGATGATTTTATGTTCAAGTCTAATTGGTAAAGACTCTGTTTCTAGCCGGTTTGACCAAACGGGTTTGGTCAAACTAAGATCTAGTCAGCCCCGTTTTGACTGATGACCCGTCGCGGGACTCGGGTCGGGGATTTGTCTTCAGGTAAGGTTTTATTTAATGAATGAATGAATGCGCCTTAGTAGATATGAGGCGATATGATATTTGAATGTGATTTATATGCAATTAGTCACATGATAGGAAGTTTTTCCCGTGACTGTTTAATTGTATGATCTATGTCGTGTTGACTAAGTACTCATAGAGAATTATGATTATATGGCGTCTTGACCATTCTAATTCTAAATGAGCACCTTGGACCATGACATTGATAGGCCTTACTATCTTTAACGAGCATATGGAGTTTACTGCTTGATAGCTTTTGTGTTCCCGGCTTGGTGGGTTCATATCCAAGCTGGGGCATGACTTTTCTGCCTATTTTGTGAGTGGATGGTCAGCTTAAGTACTAGCCAACCCTTTGGTGGATTTCCTTAGGGTACTCATGTGGTCTTATCATGAGTCTTGGGTGCGGTGGTTTTATCCGCATTTCTTAGGTCTGCGCAGTCTAGGATTAGGGTTGAGTTGTATCTTGGCCATGGTATAAAGGTAACCTCTGAGCTAAGATATTTGCTTTGTATCTTGGCCATGTTTTAAAGGTAACCTCTGAGCTAAGATGTGTGCTTTGTATTTTGGCCATGTTTTAAAGGTAACCTCTGAGCTAAAATAATAAGTATATCCTACCTCGTGGTATAGACTCGAGTTACAGAAGTCGACTATTGACTGTACTAAGAACTTATGCCTGTTTCTAGACGTATTGGTCTTTCATGTTTGATGATTCTATGAATCTTAGAAGGTGAGTTGCAAGCCGGCTAAGGTTGATAGAGTTTGGATTACCGGTTGTTAACTGATTCACATGATAATTTGTATGATTAGGGTTGATTTGTATCCAGGCCATGTTTTAAATGTAACCTCTGAGCTGAAATACTAGCTTCCCTACCTCGTGGTATAGGTTGTTAACCGATTCACATGATAGCTTGCATGAGTAGCTTATCCTTCATATGCTAGGTTATATGTTAGTTATTTGTTTCATAACATGAAAAGCATATCGTATATGTTAAGGTTTTGTATTTTCCATATACATCTCTTTTATGTTATTCATGTTTTATTAAACTCGACATTTCGTGGCTGGGAGAACTCGGAGTTACTCCCCACTGACTGTGGCTTCCGTGTTATATTTAATGCGGTTGCAGGTTTGTGATGCATACTTGGGTACATTGACGAGCTAGCGAGCGAAGTATTTACCTTGGACCTATATTCGGTTCTTAGGATTGTATATTATTATACACTCTTTTATTTCCGTATTTATACGGGAGATATGTCTCCCGTCTTGATACTCTATGATAATTGTTATTTCCTTTTGTTATGAACCCTTTTTTTTAAGACACCTTTTATGATGAATATATTTAAATGGAGGTTCCGGTTTTAAAAATTTACCGATTTCACTAAAGTGAACCTATTAAAAAACGTATTCTCATACTTTTATTATATAAATTACTTTTTTTCTTTCCGCAAATTTGAGGGTGTCACAGTTGGTATCAGAGCATTTTTGCTCCCGACGCACGTTTGTGTACCCTTGTATAAATAACTTGACCTTAATAAAATAATAAACTTGTGAGATAGAAGGGTAGGATGGGTAGATTAGGATTTATGTTGTAGTCTATTTGTTTATGCTAATTGTTAGGAGTAACTTAATTTGTTTTGTTTCTTATGAAGATGGTTGGACCTCGTGTAGAAGAGATGGATGTTAGTGCCAACCAAGTCCTCCTCATAGAGAAGACAATTGCCAAGGAGGCTATGCTTGGGTGGCTAGCCAAATTGCTAGGAGCAATATTACGCCTTATGGTGGTGAGCCGGACCCTACCGAGCTCTCGGAATGGTTTCGAGAGATGGAGAACCAATTCGACTATTACCAAGTCCTTGAAGAGGACAAGGTAAGGATTGCTCAGTTCTTCCTGGTAAGGGAGGCAGACTACTGGTGGTCTATTTCCAATCCCACCGCTATCCTTGAAATCAATTTCGAGTGGGAATGTTTCAAGTCTCTTGTTGAGGATCGATTTTACCCCATGAAGCTCAAGCAGCAAAGACTCAGAGAATTCATCGATTTCAAGCAAGGTGATTTGATGACCCAAGACTTCACCACTCAATTCAACCGGCTTACTCGTTTTGCGCCAGGACTCATCAAGGATGATGAAGATAGAGCTTTTTACTATCGTAATAAGCTAAGTGCTGTGCTCCAAAGCAAAGTAAGGAGGAGCTCTACATCTTTCGGAGAATTGTATGACGATGCCCTTCGGGCCGAGAACTCCATGAAGGTCTTTAGTGATGGGACGAAGATGAAGAGTCCATCTCCTTTTTCCTCTTTCAATCCAAGGTCAAACGTCCATGACAAAAGACCTTTCTCTCCCTCTTCCTTTAATGCCTATGCTAACCAGAGATGTTTCAATGCTTCCCCTCAAGCTCAAGCTCGAAGTCGATTTTGTAACGGTTGTAGGAAACCCTTTCATCCGGGAGTAGGATGTTATGATAGGCCCCTCTTTTGCTTTTTCTGCAAGAAGCCTGGGCACCTCATTCGTGAATGTCCCGATCGTCAGACTTCCGCAACCGGTGCCAAAGCTAAAGGATCCAGCTATGTACTCCGTCGAGCCGAAGTCGATGCCCCCCGGAGATAGTGTCTGGTAGTTTCACTTCCTTAAATCAACCTCGTTTTCTTTTCTCGCCTTCGTCTTTTAATTTCTTCTTATCGAAGTCTTTAATCATGCTTCCTAAGGTTCCTTGTATCATGTTCTTATATCCTTACTCTCTTGAGAGGTGGTTTTCTTTTAGCTATCGTAAGGGTTAGTAGATGTGTTTCGAAGGAGTTTCGAATATGATACCTAACCGTCCTATTGAGCTAGTTTCGTGTTTAAATGATTATAGAAAATTGAGAATAAGCTTAGGATGAAACTCTCCTAGTGGTTTTAGATTATGAAAACTTGAAGTTGCAATATCTTTTTGGAGGATCGAACTAAGCTTAATGATAGTTGTAGTTGTGGTTAGGAAGTTGAGTGATTTTGTTTAAATGTTACTTGGGAATTTATTGTCGTTAAATGTGGACCCTGACGGGAATAAATACTTTGTGGAATTAGGATTGGATGACACAACTTGAGGAATATCGTCATAAGCGAAAACCGATGTATTGAGAGTTTGGAAGAAATAAATAAATTGATTTACGGTCGCATTGCCCTATGTTTGGCAAAAGTTAAGTGAAATGAGATTTGTGTGACTAATCTATTTGAGGTTTTGTGATTCAACTTTTGAGGATGAGAAGGTTCATTGTTAATAATTTAGGGTAATGAATTTTGGAATAAATTGGATCAAAGGATTTCATAGTAAGTCTATTTTACCTTGTGGTTGTTAGCGGTCTTGTTTCCCTAATTATAAATATTTAATGGTAGGTTCCGGTTTTAAAATTTACCGATTTTCACTAAAGTGAACCTATTAAAAACGTATTCTCATCTTTTATTTATATAAATTACTTGTTTATCTTTCCGCAAATTCGAGGGTGTCACACTTGGTCTGAAACAAGAATTTGTGTTTACTTACATCTTCAAGAACTTCAGGAGTAATATTACAATATTACTTTAGTAGCAATGGCAATGATTTTGGTTGCGTTCTAATCGTTACTTTCCTCTCGTATACCTTCGTTTTTTTATAAGGAGTATATACAACACGTCTTCCTCATTCAAATTTACATGGAAAACTAAAACAATTCTTGTATTCCTCTTTACATTTAGACTATGCATTAGCGTTGTGTGTTTATAGAACATTTTTTTGTGACAGCAGATAACAGATTATCGAGCATTTTAGCGTACTCCGGTTATGAAATCACAACAATCTCCATTGATGAACATTGGGCAACACAATTTGATGTATATATATTGTAGAGAGAGAATGAACACCAAAAGATAAATAAGAGAGATTATTATTGATTAAGTAAAGAGAGAGATTTAGTGTATATACAACAACTCATGACAACATAAACTACTAACATCATTACTAGTCATGCTTACATTAGTAACTATGTATCAATTATTCCCTCTTCAAGGTGGATTTGAGGTATCAAACTGAAGTCCAAGCTTGGTAAAAAATTGTGTTGTTGGGTACGTAAAGGCTTTTTCATCAAGCCTGCTAGTTGTTGTCCAGCCTGAATATATCGAGATGACAAAAACTCTTCAAGCAACTTATCACGCATATAATGGCAATCGACATTTAATATTCTAGTGCGTTCGTGGAACATTGGGTTTTCACAAATATGAAGTGCTACCTTGTTATCACAAAATAAAGGAATAAGAAAACAGGAATTGGCATGTAATTCGTGCAAACTCACCTGGTGTACATGATAGACTCTTGTACTTTGCTTCAGCCAAACTTTTGTTGACGGTTTTCTACTTCTTGGTCTTCCAAGATATTAGATAAGACCCCAAGAAAATACAAAATCCACTAAAGGAATGACAACTAAAAGTACAAGACCCCCAATTTTAAATCACCATCAGAAGGGTAACAAAGACCTGCTTAATGGTGCCTTTCGGGTATCTTACAACATGTTTGGCTGCTTACGTATGTGGAAGGCGAGGTTGACTCACAAGCTGACTCAAATATTGAATAGAGCATGATATACCAGGCCGAGTAAGGTTCAAGCATGGTAACTGTTTGTATGAAAGTCGTAACTACAATCCTACATGATCTACCCCTAAAATGCAAGGGTTCGAGCCACGGTTGTAGATGCTTGATCTAGTTACAACGCTAAATTATATATAAATTACTTATATAATTTAGTGCCAAAGGATAAATGATGTTATATTTATATTCTAAACACAAGGATCTTAAAAGATACTTATATATCATGAAAATATCCATCACACTACGTCAAGAAGAGTCTTCACAAGAGTATTTGTGGTAGAGAATAAATTACAAACTAAGAGATAAATGGTGAATTACCTCCATTGATGGATGCTTTCACCAAACTAATGCTAATCTAATGTACTTCTAAGATAGACTAAGATCTAAGATCTAAAGATAGATACGTTGTAGTTGTTGAGTTTTGTGTGTGTAGTTTTCTCTGTGAATGCTTCCTTATATAAGCATTCCAACCTGCTCCTTGTAGTTAGTCCTTAATGGGGAGCAGTTAAATAACTCCTATTCTATCTTTTGGGGCGCCAACTAGAGCTGTCAAAAATTGACCCGACCGAAAAACCCGACCCGCCCAACCCGGTATTTTAGGGTCAAGGACCCGTAAATCTTGACCAACGACCCGAAATGACTCGCTATTTTTAGGGTTTAACCCGACTTGACCCGTTCGACCCAATGGGTCAAAGATAAATGAAGAATAATATTATAATATTATATTTTTATATTATATTTGTAATAATAAATTGAAAATTAATTATTTTAATATTTTAATTAAAAAAATTAATTTAAAAATTAGCTTTATAGAACTTTTATAGGATTAAACAATAAAATAATTATTAATATAATTTTAATTGTATAAATTTCTAAATATATATGCGATAAGTAATGAATATAACTATATTATTAATATTAAATATTATTTAATTTTATAAAGTACGACCCGTATTCTGACCCGACCCGGGACCCGAACCGTTTGACAGGTTTAGCACCAACGCTTCTTCCTGGATCAACGCCCGGTGTTCTGATATTCAGTTTTTTCTTATTTATTATACATAATGGATCGAGTCCAATATTCCTTCTTAAATACCGGGTGAAACTGTCTTTGAATAATAAATTTAGTATCCCATTTTTTTTTGTTCAAATTGAAATTCTCGGAAAGTCGAGATGTATGAAAAAAAATCGTCTTATTCAGTGTAACACCTAGGGGTGTTCATAATTAACCGAACCGTAAAAACCGAACCAAAAAAACCGAAAACCGCATTTTTTTAGGTTCGGTTAACCGAACCGAAACACAAAAACGGTTCGGTTAACCGAACCGGTTCATTTTACTCAAGAAGGGTTCGGTTACGGTTCGGATTTTCATAACCGTGGTTAACCGAAACCAAAACGTGACATTATTACCCACAGCAAAATATTATTTGGCTAGCCCAAAAACTAATAATTACCCTTATTTTTGCACTCAAACTCTCATACCTTACATTTCACCCTTATTCTGACACACAACACCCCTCATCCTCAATCATTATTCACCATTCTATTATTGAATCACGTTGTCTTACGTTCAACAGTTAACTCATCCTATTATTTTATCTTTAATTATTTTTATATTATGTTTATCTTGTAGAGTTTTACTATATTCACCATTAAAACATGTCAATGATATAAAAAATAGAACAAAATTTCTATTTGGGATAAAAAAATCCGATAATGCAACGGTTTCGGTTAACCGGTCTAACCGAACCGGTTCAATCGGTTCACCGAACCGAAAATAACCGCAGCAAACGGTTCGGTTACGGTTCGTCATTTAGCCGAACCGGTTGGGCGGTTAACCGGTTAATTTCCCCTAGTAACACCTTCATCTACCAAAGAGCCTTACTAAGGCCTCCCTTAGTAGACAAGGACGTTACCATCTCGGTTGCCCGAGGTAGATAATATCAATAGACAATAATGCAACGACATTTATTAAAATAAACTTTAAAATGAATATATCGTCTTAACCAAAACAAAACAAAGTCTCAATCTAAATATCAAACTACTGAAAGTCAAATGTCTAAAGACACAACGGAAGCTAGACTCATCATCATCGTCATTCCCCGTCATTCCCACGCATGCTCAACGAAATACCTGCTAAACTATTACTCACCATTCCCCAATGAATCATAGCAGTTTTGTAAACATAAACGGGGTCAGTACCATCATACGTCAATGAATGCATAAACAAACAACAAACAATAATAAACTCAAGGTAACCAGTAGCTAGTAACCTTAACCTGTAACCAGTATCATCTCCAAATTCCAGTAACCGAGTTCCCGCCGAAGCAGTCACCCTTGCTAGCGTCCTACTGGAGACCTGAATGCCGTTCCACCTATGATGCTGGACCGCAGCAGTGGACATCAACATTCCCTCTCACCGCAGAGAGAGTTCCCGGAACATTAATATGCACACCCCTCTCGTGGCAAGAGAGCCACGAGTGTGTGGTACCATCTCCCGGCAGACCACCAATATAGAACCAGTAACCAATCACAAAGACCAATCACATGTAACATCATCATCATCATAGATACATCATCAACAATCAACAACAACCACAATCATCATCAATCAATATATAAAGGTACTGAATAGGGAAACCTACCTCAAGCATGACTGGGAGAGCATCTAGTTACTCCCGACTGATTGTCGACCCCTATTCTCAGGTTGAGATGGATGCTGCTTGTTTGGATGCTTGGGCTGGAGAGACTTGTGGCGAGGCAAATAAGTTGTTTAGGAATTTATATCTAGTTTGAGAATATTAATAATGTAATAGTTTAGATTTGGATTTGAGTATCGTTCCAGATTGGTCAGATGTTTCTGCCACCTTGACCCTTGTTTCATCTTGATACTCTGATTAATTATTATTATTATGCATTTCTTTTGTTTTAATAATCCGGGTTGTTACACGGGGCCTTAGAGATAGGTCCCATTACCGGCTTCAATTCCTAACTGAAATCAATGTCCCTCTTCGGAGGTAATCCCAGTATTTCATCTGGAAAAACATCCTCGAACTCATTCACTACCTCTATCTGCATTGTCGATGGCTCATCTATCCTGGTATCCCTCACATGGCACAAAATCGTCAGGGCACCCCAGGTAAGTCTTCAAGGTACTCGCCGCTATCAACTTGACCTTTGGGTTCACTAAATCCCTGGTACGACACTCTAACTCCCTTATGACCCTTGAAAGACACCTTCTTTTGATGACAATCAATACTTGCCTTATACTTCCCCAACAAATCCATCCTGACAATGACCTCAAACCCGCCCAAAGTAAATTCAAAAAAATTTATAGGAAAGTCTACCCATACGACAATCATGGGCACTCCCTTGAACAATTTATAACAAGACACGGACTCCCCAGATGGTATGAATACCTCATCTCTTACAGATTCACTCTCCCCAAGACCCAACATTAAAGCATGACTCTTAGACACAATCAAATGGAAACGCCCCCGAATCAAATAAAACAAAAGACGAAATATTGTTAACGAGAAAAGTACCAGTCACCACTTGCGCGTCATCCTTAGCTGCCTGCTTGTCCATCATGAACAATTTGCCACTGTTTTTCCGACCCCCACCTTGAACGGTACTAGTTGATGCTATAGATTTTGGTACCGAACCCTGGTTCACATTGTTGTTCGGACGCTGATAGTTCCTACCATTGCGATTTTAGCCATTGCCACTTGCACTCTGGTTCCCTCACCTGTTTCATGAACCTGAAGGACGACTATTCGCCACGCTCTGCCCCTGACCCCGAGAATAACTCCTCTTGTAAGACGACTGATAACCTCCACCCTCTAGAGCAGTTGGACATACGAAACTCTTGTGGCCTAAGCCACCAAAACTATGGCACCTAACCCAGAAGTCTCGCTAAATGCTCCACCACCTCTCCCTCCATACTGTTTTCCTCCGCCAAAGCCACTACCTCCAGAATAAAATCGGGTCTGATTGAAGTTACCCCTCATATAAGCGAAGTTGCCTCCCTCCTCGCTCTCAGCCTTCCTCTTCCCACTCATAGCCTCTTTTGCTTCCTTGGTCATATCTGCCCTTCGTTCCGCTTGCCCAACCCTATCCTAAGCATCCTTTAGGTCGAAAACCATCCCCGGAGATAATATATCCATGACCCTAAAGATAAATACCTTATCAAACTTGTCTGCTTGAGCTTTCTGACTCCACTGCATATCGTCTGCATAACTTGCCATCCGTAACGGTTATCTCTTCCGTCATTCGGATCGAGTCAAACTCAGCCCTCATTGTACCCCTAACGTGCTTCGGCACAAACTCCGACCTCATTTCCGATTTAAACTCCTCCCATGGTATCGAATCATCCCCATGCTCCTTGAATTACTTCTTTATAGGCACCCTTTCGCAAAACAACCAATTCCCCGCTTGACCTCTCATGTACAACGCAACCAGATCTACTTGCAACGCTCAGGGCAATTAGCAAACTCAAAGATACTTTATATCTCTTAGTGCCAGTTGTCCAGCAGATTTGGTGCACTCATACCCTCATAAGTAGTGGGTCGGTGATGGGCGATAGCCGTGCTTATGGTAGTAGCATCAACTATCACCTCTCGGTCTCTCCCTACACCCTTTAGGGCAACGGTGAGCGCCTCATTCTGCTCGTTCAACCGAGCTATTTCTTCTTGGCTAAACTCAACGGCTTTTGATGGGGCATAACTATATAAATTTTTATGCTCCCCTTAGTCACGTTTATGATGGTTTTGTACTTAATTATATGATTAGATGCCGTTATATGTTAGAATGTCGATACTCTCACTTTTGCGTGTTATTGTGTAGATTCGGTGCGATTTGGATGTATTGGATGCCTTGCAAAGTGAAATGGACTTGGCATTGGGAGAATTTATGCTTGACATGGAGACCAAGGAAGACAAAAGAAGGAATGTCAGAGAAATTAGGTTGAAAGACCAAACAAATGTGAAATGAGAAGAAAGAATGGTTGCTTTCACAAGTGTCAACTTAAAAATTAATTATATTGAGTTATAAAACTCCTATAAAGGTGACTCAGATGGCAAAACAAATCTCTTTCTCTTATATTTCCAATGATAGGTCACACGTCGACTTCCGATAAGTAACAAAGAAATGGAAGACGTGCTTATTGTAGTAGCATCAACTACCACCTCTCGGTCCCTCCCCACACCCTCGGTCGACTAGACATTGCACTCAGCCGAGTTCCTACAAAACATCAGCTACCCAAATTTCCAGATAAATTTACTCGGTCGAGCTCGCAATTCACTCGATCGAGTCTACCCTACTCGGTCGAGTGCCAAGCTAAAATTTAAACTTTTCCAAACATATCAGACCCCAACACTCGGTCGAGTGCCAAGGGTACTCGGTTGAGTATCGCCTACTCGTTCGAGTCCCCTGCCACACTTGGTCGAGTCATGTAATAAACGACCCCAACACAGCACAAAATTACACATACTCCATATATAACATATTTTCGCAATCATAAACACATAATTTTCATGCTTATACTCAATTTCTCCTTCATATCACATTCCATCAATCCACATAACAACCATATCACACGAATACGTCCCCGAAACATCCCCGTAGTTGTCGACTAAGAGTTTTAAGGGCAATATTGCGATTTTAGGACGTCTCCCAAATCTTTGCGGTATCTCCCCATAACTCCTATATGGGTTCATTTTAACTGACACTCCTAAGTTCATGGGGTTCATTGATTTTAGGTTCCAAAATTGTAGCTCTGATACCACTTTGTAACACCCTCATCTACCAAAGAGCCTTATTAAGGACGTCACCATCTCGGTTTCCCGAGGTTGATAATATTAAATAGATAATAATGCACCGACATTTATTAAAATCAGTTTTAACATGAATACATCGTCTTAACCAAAATAAAACAAAGTCTTCCAAATATCAAACTACTGAAGTTCTAATGTCTTAAGACACAACGGAAGCTAGACTAATCATCAGCGGCATTCCCCGTCATTCCCACGTATGCTCAACGAATACCTACTAAACTCTTGCTCACCATTCCCCAATGGATCACATCAGTTTTGAAAACAACGGGGACAGTACCATCATACGTCAATCAATGCATAAACAAACAACAAACAATAATCATCTCCGGGTAACTAGGTAAGTAGAAGCCAGTAACCAGTATCATCTCCAAACCCTAGTAACCGAGTTCCCGCCGAAGCAGTCACCATTATCAGCGTCAGACTGCAGATCTAAACGCCGTTCCACCTAAGATGCCAAAACGCAGCAATGGACATCAACATTCCCTCTCACCGCAGCGAGAGTTCCCAGAACATTAATGTGCACATCTCCCTCGTGGCGGGAGAGTGAAGAGAGGCGAAATTGGGGTGTGGTACCGTCTCCCGGCGGACACCAATATAGAACAAGTAACCAATCAAAAACTGTAAAACCCCCGATTTTATAATAATGGGTATTTACTAAAGTCGTTAATTTTATAAAATTCTGTTTTACATTTATTGGTTAAAACATTTTAAATTGATAATTTATGATTTTGTAACTATTACTGTAAAATTGAATTTATTTTAGTTGGGTAGAAATCGTCGCATTTCGGTCCGTATGAGCCCATAATCGGACTATACTCGAAAATTCGAGTGGGTAAATACCCACCGTCAATATTGGGCCTATTACTACTTACCTTCTCAAAATGAACCCACAAATGTCCACCTCCGTCCTCCGTTTTTCAGCATACTTCTCTTTCTTCCTCAACACCAAAACCCCATTAAACCTCCATAACTCGAAATCTTAAGACAGATGTCAATTCTTCGTTCCTCAACAAAACTTCATAATTTTTACATCAGTCTTCTCCTCTCATTCTCCTCTTTCTTTTCATACCATAAAATCTCATCTTCCTCCAACTTTTTACAAAATCCATTTTTTTAGATCTAATCTTAAGACAGACCTAACTTTCTCGTTTCTTAACGAAATGTAATTCTGTTTAGTGTTCCGAGATCCTCTTACTGTCCTCCATCTTTATGCATAAGAAAAGATTGGCTCTTTGAACTTTTTTTAAGACGTTTTTTTCCAGTATTTCGGTCATGACTCCTAATCATGTTATTTGTCGGTAAAAGGTTGATTTTGAAGATTTGGGTAAAGGAAACCCGTTAATATCGTTAGTTTGCTTGAGGATAGCTTATGTTGGATGTTTTAATACTAACATGAGGACTTATGAATGATGTTTGTTGAGATTTGTTGGATTAAGTTTGTTGATGATGTTTTAAATGACGATTTGTGTGGTATCAAGTTGTGATCTAGTCTTTTGTATGGAAAAGAAGAATTCTTAATGTTGTGTTTGCCTTGAAAATCACTAAGTATGAATGAAGGATTATCTTTGAGATTTGTATGATTAAGTTTTTTGATTTTAATGTGTTTGTATGTGTTTTAACATGAATTATTAAGTTACATTGGAGTTACAATGAAATTGGGTGAATTTTGGCATGAACCCTTGCCGATTTAAGACGAATCCCGGCGGGTCAAGTCCAACCCGGGCGGGTTCAAGCTTGAACCCCAGTAGAATACTCTTAACCCGGGCAGGTCCATATCATCCCGGGCGGGTCCAATCTGACCCGGGTGGGTGAAATTTTCCTGCACTGACCCCATTTCTTAAATTGGTCATATCTCCCTCGTTTCTTGGTTGTTTTGGGCGTGTGACCTACCGTTGGAACCATAAGAGGATAATATATCTCCTCTGTTGGACAAATTCTATAGTTTTGATAATGACATGTGTTTACGTGATAATGTACCTTACTCGATATATCATATGCGTATAATTGTGTGCTTTAGTCTTATTATAGCTAGCGACAATTATGAGAAGAAAGATCAAAGTTATGAGAACTTCAGGCATAACTTTGATAAAGTCTGTGAGACAAAGTTATAACAACTTCAGGAATAACTTTGGAAGTTTACATGGAAGTTATAACTACCCAGTCATAACTTTAAAGAAAATCGCATCAAGCAAGATCTACCTCAAACAACACAAGACTCGAGATGGAGGGTCTTTGTGATCAAGATGAAGAGATGATCCGTATACTGAAGATATTTGTGAAGATTAGATAGTATAGGTTGTCATTCGGTAACTATTCCATTCGAGTGATTTTAAGTTCAAAGTTATAGCTTTAGCCTATAACTTTGGATGATAAATGTTGATGCATGATTTTGGAAATAAAATATTTTCAATGTTTTCAAAAGTGAAAGAGTATTTTTATATTTATCAAAAGTTTTAATTGAGAATATATTTATGAGATTCTATTGGTTAGTAATACAACTTATGGGTTGTCATGCTACCTAGGGTTTCTAATATATTCTATCTCAATTTGTTGTTAACCTAATAAGCCCACCTAGTGTTTGAGCCATCTAGGGTTTCGTGTAAACCAAGTGATTGTGCCACCTAGGGTTGCGTGCCTCCTAGGGTTTCGTGAGCTAGGGTATTTCGGCCTATCTAGGTTGTTTCCCTTGTTTACCTAATCTAGGATTCTACTATATATTTACAACAATATTTTGAGATATTAAAGATAAATATATTTTTATAAGATAAACCAAATAATATTTCGAGATAAAGATATTTCTAAAAGATAAGCAAATATTATTTTATGATATTAAAGATAAATATCTTTCTTAAATATTAAGTTAGGGTTTAAGATATACTATGATTCTACTACTATAAATACTCCTTCACATATTATTTTGAAATACACGACCACACATGAAATACACATATATCACACGGCATATATACTTACTTGTGTTGATTTTCCAAAATCGTTTTAAAGCAAACCTTTGAGCAAAATATTTATTATTTTTAGTGTTTGTTTTTCAAAAGAATCGTGCATCAATTATTATCAATCGCTAGAGTGAAATACGCTATTGGATAATAGTACATCATTATAAGCTTACAATTCTTTAACGGGAATCTGTGTGAGTTATATTGTACTTTCTTATTAGCGTAAGATAGTATAGAGTATTTAGCGATACTCACCTTGAGTTATAATCATAGTGTTGATTATACGAGTGGGTTGATAATTTTTGTAATCCGTAGAAAGGTACTAAGAATTATTAATCGAGATTAGTGGACGTAGGTTTCAACGTGTAAAACTGAACCACTTCAAAAATCCGTGTGCCTCTCTCTATACTCTCTTTACTTTTCGTTATTTCGTTACTTGCGCTTACTTTGATTAATTAGTTAGTTGATTTTAATCTATAAGATCAAATAATTAATTACATATCATATAAATCGAAAAAGTGGGGCTAGTTTTTAATACTCAATTCACCCCCCCTCTTTCGTATTCGATCAATAGACTCTACAATTGGTATCAGAGCCTCGTGCTCTTGATTGCCTTACAGCAAGGAGTCTGATCCATTTATCCTTTTATTTTTATTTATTTTCCGCTGCATTTAATTTTATTTTAATGGATTCCAAACATCTGAAGTGTCCCGTATTCGATGGGAAGAACTACAGTTTATGGAAAAATATGATGACCCATTTCATAAAGGGTAACGATTGGGAGTGTTGGCTAATCATTAAGAATGGCCCTAATAAGATCATGCTTGGATCTGTTAATGGCACTCGCGTCGAAAAGAAAGAAGATGACTATGTTGAGGCAGATTATAAGAAAGCTGAGAAAAATTCAAAGGCTATCAGTCTGTTGCAAAACGGCATGACTCATACTGAATTTGATCGTTTCTCATCTAGTTCTACTGCCAAGGAAATATGGGATGGTCTAGAGTTAGCCTATGAGGGGACAACTGTTGTCAAAAAACAACGTATTGCATTACTGACGCGAAAATACGAATTGTTCTCTATGGAACACAATGAATCGCTCGACAGCATGTCCACTCGCTTCTCTAGTATCATTAATGAATTGAAAAATCTTGGAAAAACTTTTGACTCCGAGGAAATTGCCAGGAAGATCCTTAGAAGTCTATCTAAACGATGGAGACCTAAGGTGACGGTAATTGAGGAATGTAAAGATCTATCTGACCTATCTTATCAAGAGCTACTCGGAACCCTAATGGCTCACGAGATTACTCTTGATGAGGATGAGGCAAACGATAGTAATAGCAAGAAAGTGGCTTTACAAGCCGAATCTAGTGAAAGACAAGATTCGGATCTTGAAGATGAAACAGTGTTATTTGCTAGACGTTTTAAGAAAAAATTCTTTAATAAACCACAAGGGAAAACGTTTAACAATAACATCAACAAATCTTATAAGAATCCAATTGAGTCAAAAGGGTCTCTCTCAAGTCGTGGTTGCTTCAAATGTGGGGATAATGATCACATGATCAAGGATTGCCCTACATGGAAGAAAATCAAAGACAAAAAATCAACGAGACAAAACCAAGAAGGAATTTAAGCAAGTTATGATGGCTTACTGCTGGGGAGATCTTGACACAGAGGACGACGAGTCAGAGGAAGAAGAAGTCGCCAACTTGTGTCTAAGCAACGTCAGTCTTGACCTAATTTCAGACAGTGACAATGAAAGTGAATCCGAGATGTTTCTTGTTGGCAACTCAGATTCAGAACCAGATTCAGAAGATGATGAAGAGGTTAGGCATCTTGAACTTAAAAAGCAAGTTAAGAATTTATCTAAGAAGTCTTTAATTAAGTATTTTGAAGAAGCCTTAGATCATTGTCATGAACAGAGTCTTGAATTAAAAGATCTTAAGGACCAAATCCTTGACATTGCTGAGGAAAACCAACTTCTAAAGGCCAAAGCGAAAAAGTTCAAGTCTAAAGTTATGGCAACTTCAGCTATAACTTCAGACATGACAAATGTTGAGAAAGAAGCTCTTGAGTCTAAAGTTATAGCTAATGAAGCTATAATCTCAGAGTTGAAGCTCAACATTAAGCATCTTCAAGCCAAAGTTATAGCTAATGAAGCTATAACTTTAGAATTGAAGAAAGTCAATGAGCTTTTACAATCTGTAGCTAAGGCAAAAGAAGTTGTTATCATTGATCACAAGAAAGAAAACTCTTTTCTTTCTCAGCAATTGAAAGATATTGTAACACCCGGAAATGTACCCTATTTTTCTAGTAGAAATATTTTACGAAATCTTTTCAGCAATTTTAAGTTTTAAATTTGAATTTTATGTTTCGAGTCGAATTTAGAATTTCCGAGTTCGTATTTGGAATTTCGGCAGAGATTCCATGAAAATCCTGTCTTAAGACGAGTTTGACTTTTCTTGACTTTTGAACCGTCTTTGACTTTTTGTTGACTTTTCTCCTACACAACTCACACTACTCCTTAACCTAAATTTCATTCAACACAAAATCAAACACAAACCAAATTTTACTTCTTCCTTAAGAAACCTTGCCTCCATAACTTTTCGATCTTTGATTCATCCTAGCTCGTTCATTACTCGATAGAATTCACGTAAGTTCGTCTCATTCTTCTCCCCTTACCTTCCTCTATCCGTATTGATTTTAAAATCATCGTCTTTCTCGCTTTTCAATCTTTCCGTCTTTCTCAAGGTGAATTTCATTCATCTTTTATGATCTATATGTAGGTGGTGACCTCCAAGATCCCGACAAAGACTACTACCTTATTGAAGAGGAGCTTGACGATTAGTAGAGACGCTTAAAGGTAACGGTAAAGGGTTACTCGATATCAATTACGTGTTTTGCATGCTTTATATGTTAGAAATCGTATTTAGAATACGATTAGAAGCTTAGGAATCATGTTATGATTAATGAATGTTGTTAATTGATGATTGATGATGATGATACTTGTGGTTTGATGAAATTTGATATGTAAAATGATGATTTATGATAATAGTTGATAATGGTTGAGTTTAGAACAAATTGGAGCCGTCTAGACTCGTTTCACGGTCGTGAAACTCGTTTCACAGTCATGAGATGGCATGTCACGGTCGTGAGACTTAAGTCACGGTCGTGAAAAAGTGGCTGATGTTTTACCTTTGCATAACAGAGTGTTTCACGGTCGTGAAACTCATTTCACGGTCGTGAAACCTCATTTCACGGTCGTGAAATACAAGTCACGGTCGTGACTTGTGCAGTTTCCCTACACTGACCCTTTTTCGTAAAATGATCATATCTTCTTCGTTACTTGCTTGTTTTGGGCTTGTGACATCTCGTTGGAATCGTAAGAGGTTAAGCTATCACCTCGACTTGGAATTTATGTATTGACATGTCTAGAACTCTAGTTATGACAGTTTGAAGTGAACCCTTGTTTTAGTTAGTTTCCAAACTTGTTGTTTTGGAGAGGTATCTATGTTTCCTATGTATGATGCTTCTTAAACTTGGTCAAATGCTTAGGTATCATGTATTGATTCATGTTTTGGATATATGATATTCTCATTCGCTTATATCACATGTTTTGTGACGGTTTTTGGTATGTTCCCACTTTGAGTCGGTTTTTACAAATGATACGGTTTGAGCACTATTTTGTCTTATGCTTTGTAATCTCATTCCCTTGGCTACCTCCCCGTTCGTAAGGCTGGAATGTCGGAACAGAGAGGTATCCTACTGCTTAAATGCATGTGTTAGTGGGCATACGACGACGTTGTTGGGAGTTGAACGCAATGCGTTGATCGACCCGGCCGTCAAATGTTGTGTACTTGCGAGGTGGTGTTATTTGCATGTAGCGTACCGCTGGTTATGAGGCTTGAGCTCTTTTCCGC